>APFE031460199.1:0-27031 GCA_000404065.3 Pinus taeda | reverse complement strand
ATACATGAAGCTTGGATTACCATTTGACCAAATTCGGCCAAGCTATCAGGTTAAGTGAGCCTCGGTACTCACATTCACCATGGATCACTAATAGCATGTTCCAAAAAACTCATGTATTATAGTCCTAACAAATTTTAGTATATGGCCAAGTCACGTTTACCTAATATATTCTCCCTTTTTTGTGTTGGTATTCACTTATGCATGTTGAAGTGATAGTGTCCACCTTTCAATTAATTGTCTTGTAGTAAACTCCTCCATAAATTTGCATCCTTCATGTTGCTAGCTCAGGTCCTCACTCCTCCACTCTGATAATGATTCCATCAATTCCTAGAGGTGCATTCTCCCTACCTAATGTGCCAAGATACAAACATTGGTAGTAGATGCACATTTATGACACTCTCTCCTATTTTGGCTTATCGTTGTTTGTAGTTGTAATGTACTAAATTTATAATAGTGAAAAAAATTTTGTGTGTGCTTGATAACTCCACTATAACAAAAATCAAGATACATGTAAAAATGTTAGTTTGTAGTAATTCAAATATTGGTAATTACCAATATAAATCCATCTTAACTGTGGATCTAGCAAGTGACGAGAGGGATCAAATTTGTTCAAGTACAAATCTCTTTTCAAGTGAAAAACTTGAAAAAAGGTTTAGACCTAGAGATTTGAAACCTATCCACCCTTGCTACATTTGTGATTAAAATGGATTTATACTGGTGTTATACAGAGATGAAAAATGAACAAAATGTAGAATATAAACACTACTTTATATATATATATATATATATATTACCCACATTGAAATTTTTGGTTAATATTTTTAAATGCTACATATTACATTTATATTAAGAGTAATTAATGATTAGATATGTTATTTATTTAGAAATGTTTTTTTTTCTATTTCTAATCAGATCTAATAACCATCGCTTTTAGATTATATTATATATATATATATATATATATATATATCATATATATAGTATATATAGCGTTATTTGCACTATTTTAAAAAATATAAAAAAAAACTATACATAAAATATAAATTGTTTTTTATTTATTTTTTAATAACTTATATGTTTTTTTAATAATATTTAAAACTATTTATGTCGAAATATATTTTAGACTCCATTGTAATATTAACAATTTTAATAAACTAACTAATATGTATATATTTTTTTTTATTATTAATTACATTTTTTTTAATTAGAAAGAATTATTTTTTATTTTAAAAAGTTACATGTGTAACTCCAAATTTAAACATTAACAAAATCACACATCACCCTCATTTACTAAAAGTTATTATATGAGTTTCTTGGACAAATAAAATAATAATTCTAAAATTATTGTAAAGATTATTGCTCATTATATTAAATCGTTTAGAGTAATTAATATTTATTTAGATACTTTTGTTGTCTTTGTTATATATCCATGAAAAATATGACACCATAACAACCTATGTTCATCTCAACCCAAACTTTTAGAATTTGAATGATTTGAAACTAAAATAGATGTATGTTAATGTATAAGCCATTAATGATTTGAAACTAAGATATGTATGTTGACCTATAAGTCATTAATGAATTTTGCATATTTATTTATTATTATTACATAAATAAAATGACATAATTTTTTTTCTTAAATTGATGGAGAAGTTTGCTTCTTTTGGTAATATTAATTTATTAACAATATAGTTACGTGACATTTTTTTCACCTTAAATTTTGAAAACGTTAATCTTATCAATATCAATTAAAAAAAGAGTAGATTTATTAGCTGAGACTCATATCCCTATTTCACTCATTATTAACATATTAGTAAATTGAATGTGAAATTAATATCTGTAATACTTAACCTCACTCTTAATCCAACTTTCGTGCACAATGTATTCCAAATTGATACGTGAGTTTGATTTTCCATTATTTAGAAGTTCCTATATCCCATAAAATTTATGCTCTTTTTACGTTGATAGAATGTATTTGTCTTGTCCTTTTTCTCTATTTAAATAATTGGAAATAATGTTTACATTAGTAAATTGATAGATTAGGTTGGTTGGTTGTTGGAATTTGTTGAGATAGTTTCTCAACAAGAAATTCTTTGTTTGGAATTTGTTGGATCTCATGAGCACTATTTATGTGGCTTGTAATTTGGCTTTGATAGTAATATAAGTGTGTACTCTGTCCACCATGGCTACTTTACCAATTTATTTGTTGGTATTAAAGCCTATATAGGTTGAATCCCTCTTAAAGAGCCCAGAAAGATGAAAGAGATCTAAGGTTCTATTCTCCATACACAGATTAATGAGTATGTGAAAATTGTTTGTTCTCTCTAAGTGATTAAGCATTGTGTGATTGAGTGCTCACTGTTATCTTTTTTTTCAGTGTGATTAAGCACTTTGTAAAAGCATTGTTATATTGGGTAGCTCGTTGGAGGATCAGGGAATTGTCATTGTGATGGAAGGAGAATGTTTTGCATTATTTTGGAAATCAGAGGTTTGAACTAAAGCGACCTGGATGTCAATCCCATCAAAGTCTTCAGTTGCTATGATGAGGGTAAGAGAACAAAATTTGGTTTGTAATATCGCTAGTTGCATACATGGAGTGTGCTAATCAGTAGACTATTGAATTCGGCCTCCATGTAGCCCTCCGTTACATCATCTTTATTTTTCCTTTAATGGCTTCTCACTGAAGCATGATTAAGTTCGTTGGGTATGCTATTTAATTTTCGCAATGTGTCAATCAAGATTCTTCTCTCGATGAGTCATAATTCTTGTCGTGGGTTTTGTGGTTTATGGAACACAAGCCAGTACACTTAATTTTTGAAAACATGTGAGAATTTTCTATATCAAGTTGTAGAAAATTCTAAAGGACTGACCCTTCGTGCAGATGCAGCAAATTCATTGATGGATTTAGAGCATCTAGCTCCTGCTGCATGTGAAGTTTTAGTAAGCAGATTACTTTAGTGTCTGGGAAGTACCAAAGATTCTTCTATTAAAGGAATTCAAGAATTAGCAGAGCATGCTCTTCATTCGCTACAAAAATACCACTTGGACTCTGCAACTTGGCATAAATATACAGTTTTATTGATAGGAATTGACTTGTTATAAGACGAGACATTTGTTGTTCCTCCAAATCTAGTTGCAGAACACGTGCTTCATTCTTCTCCCATGTTGCTACTTAAATCCACTAGGAATCTACATTGTTGCTTGGAATTTCATCCATAGTTCAAACACGATGATGTCCAGAATGAATTGCAAAGGCAGTATTCTACGTGCATTGTTTAAATGAGAAACTTAGTTGTATTTTTGTTGTGGAGAGTAGTTATTGATCTTGTTGGCATGGGTTATGTTTTTTTCTTTGTTAAATAGTTTATTTCCGCATTTTGTAAGTTTTTTTGTAATTATAAAAGTGTAGAACCAATTAATGAATAGAAAAATATAATTAAACTAGTGGTTCTCAATGTTCTTAGGTGTTGAGAGAAAGTATCACTAATTTGATTGTATGAGTCTGTTATATACTGATGGATCTTATTGTGCTTAAGGCTTCAAGAGCATCAGTTACCTCTTGAATGGTCACAATCTTGTTGCATGCATAAAAACAAATGTCATTTCTCATAACAAAAGAACATGAAAATATCTACAACTTACTACGAATGAAAGAGACAAAAAAATACCCACCCATTGTGATTCATCACATCCCGTGAAATTTCCATCTTCAATACAGCATCAATCTATAGTTCTTCGTATTGAGACTAGTTTTTTAGGAAATATGAAGTTCATATTCTTAAAACTTATAAGATACATTCAAAAAGAGAAAACATAATATTTCAAAGTTAGAAAATAGATATAATCCATCTATAATACTTAGGGAGACCATATTAGGCCATGCATGAGAAATATTAAATAACACAATTCAATATGTTTAAAAAATGGAGAGACCAAAGCTCTAAACATATAAAATGAAGAAAAGGAAACTTAAGAGGAAAAATACCACATTTTGATGTTGTCTCTAGTTCGAAACAAGCAAGACTGTATGAAAATCAACACATAAATACTAAATTATTTTTTTTCATAAACATAAGGATACTACTACGTCAAAGACTGCATTAGTAAATGCATTACTCTTACACATGTGCGATTGAGAAATGTAACCACATAAGATCATATTGCACAAGCCTTGAACTCAGCGACAATTGAACCAACTATAGGGACAAAATCATAGTTGGGAAACTGCATATGAGTCTAAACTAAGAACAAAAAATAAACATATAGAAATCATTACATCTTAATTAAATTGAAATAAGAATAAAAATTATGAAGAAACATAAATACTTATATTAAAAGTATATGGAAGGTATCATTTATAAAATTAAAAATAAATTCTAGCTTGTATAGGAGGTATCAGTGGGATTCTAGCTTATAAACTTCATATTTGACCAAATCATTGTTCTATTGTCTATCAAAACTCTTTTGGAAAGCTGAGACTTCTAATAATTGCACATCTCAAAAGATTGGAACTACAGTCCCTAGACTTGGCCGCAAAATTGATCCAAGGTAGCTTCTTCTTTCAGTTATAAAACTTTGACAGTTGTGGTACTCGAGCTTAACATATCTTGTGCAATATCCTGCAATGATTACATTCAATATGTTTTAGAAAAACTTCACATACAAAATTGAAAAATATGGTGATGATTTCATTTACAAAAGTCAAATGGTATAAAACTAAAAAATTTCACATACCAAAATGGTTTGTTCAAGTGCTCAATAGAGTAAGACAATGATGGTAATAAATATTGAAACTTCCTAGTTATTTAAATCTATTTTCATAGTCAAAGAGGTTTTAGAGTTTCATCTCTTTCCATTCATCATAAATAGCATTCCAATCTACCACATTTAGAGCATAAGGTGCACTGAGAGAGATAAACATTAAAATATCCAATGTTTTTAAATAAATTCTTCATCTATCCTCATTTTTAATCCGATTTAATTTTGAAAAACCTCTTTCACAAACTGTTGTATTAGCCGAAATAACAAGAATTTCTTGCCATAGCTGTATTAAGCATGGAAATCCTTCAAAACATTCAATTTCACCTCAACATAGATCCCATGCTCCAAACATACGCTTTTTTGGGTAAGATTTATACATAGTGCATATAAATTCACCCATTTCACCCATACATTTAATGTTGCCCACAACAAGCAAGCCTCCAACACTAAATTTTTCACATAAACATGTCAACCATCTTCTTGTTTGAGAGTCTCTATCATCCATATCCTCATAAAAATTACAAGGACTAAAAAACTTAGCTGCATTAAAAATTGGTAAATATGTGAACCTTGCATTTAGAGAGTCCATCACTTTCATTATAAAACCCTTTCCCAGCATAATGCAGTCATCTAGTGTCCCTGATCTTTGTGACTTTGGAAAACTCTCAAACCTCAAATCATGTACATGTACTATAGATGTGAAATCTACAAACTCAAGAGTTTCTTGTAGTGTTTTACTTAAAAAGGATGATGTGTGCATTGCACCTACCCCAAATGTGCCTCTTAGAAATCGTTTATGAAGCAAGCTAATAGCGATATACAAAGTTGTTCCAATAGATGTAATGTCAACATGATCCTCTTGAAACTTTTGATTCATCTTGTTTAACAGAATAAGCACATCTGCAAGTGGATGCAAAATTGAACTTGAAATATTGTAGCTATCTCATACATTTTTTTCTCCACTAACTCCCATTCTTTTAACAAAGTAGGCATGAGCTTAACGAGTCTTTCCATCACTTTTCCTCTAGAAAGCCATATATATGATGAATTTGTAACACTTCTAGCCTTGTGATTTTAAATGACTCCATTAGCTCTTTCAATTCTCCATGTATTTTAGTATATTTCCCTAACCATGAATAGATATTGTTTGCAAACTTATCAATATCTTGCAACTCTTCAAAATAATATGAAGGATCATTTGCTACTAATGCTTCTTGATGAGATATACAATGGATATCTAATAAATGAGGGGCATGCCAACAAAGCTTAGTAGATAAACCTTCACAAATACCCCTCATGGATGATGCTCCATCAGATCCAAATCCAACTAAATTTGTCATGGATACATTCATGTCTGCTAAAAGAGATGTCACAACATCATACATAGATTGTGATGTTCCATCCCTAATTTGTAGCAATTTTATGAATTTTGTAGCACATGGATCTCTTCCTTCATTTGTAAAATATGTAATATAAACAATAAAATGTTTCACCATAATCCAATCAGTGCTTTCATCAACTAAAAGTGAATAATATGGACTTTGGAAAATCTCATCTTTTAATGTTTTCCAATATACCTCCTTAGCAGCTTCTAGAAAGTTTTTTTCCAGATGTTGTATTTGTATATGTTCATCTCTTAAAGGCATGTGAGGAGTGTTTTTATACCTATTTAGGTCACAAATTGACTTTTATAATTGCAAAGGTAAATCATGTATTGCAACAAAATACATTTTCTCAATAACTAATATAATTCTCTCTTTCTGAGCATCAACCATTAGCTCTACACGTTTTGTAATTGGAAGAGCACTCCATTTACTTTCTCCCTATACAAGTTGCAAAGAAAATTTATGAGCCTCTGACATTGCATGGATGTTTAAAGCACTAACTTAAAGGGTTATGCTTCCATCTTTAGAAAATGGAGTTTCCCTTTTAAATTTTACACACCATGAACATTTTATCCTTTCAACACCATTAAAATATTTTACAACATAAATCCATGGAAATCTCATCTTCCATTTGGACTTGAATGTTCTTTTGTACCTCTTGGATGTTGGTTCCTCTTCAAGAAGTTTTGCACTATCTGATTCATGGTTCTCATCCACATGATCATATACTTCATTTTCATAAATATGTAGTTGATTAGAGCATTGAGAGATACCAAATGAATCAGCAAGTGAAACTTGTTTCAGATCCATTTTGGGATGACCAAGAGGTGGAATTTTATACCTATAATTAACAAAAGAATAAATATGAAAATAGATTAATATAAAAATACACAATATTCTTTGAAAATAAGACAATATACAACAAAATACATATCAAAACTAATGAAAAGCAACAAATAGATCTCACACACATAGGTCTGTTGATCATTGAAAATTAAAACTAACATTGATCTTCATGGAAGGTTATGCACATTGCCATCACCAAAATGGAATTTCTTCTATAACAAGGAATATATCAAATTGCTTTTCAGTAACTGTAATGTAGAAGGCATCACAATTCACAAGGACAACAATCACAAAAAAGGGGATGCACAAAGCACACTAGCAGTTGGCAGCTTGAATGAAATTTGGGAATAGTTTGCAATTACATAGTGGTCTTTTGTGCACCTACCTTAGACAAATCAAGTGACAAATTTGTTTTTGGTATTGACTTGAATGATGGGTTTCTTAAAGGCTCCTTGGTTGACGAATTGGACATGCTCATTGATATTTCTCTCTTCCATCTCAATACAAATCATTTCAATGGGGTCATTCCTCTTAGCTTCAAGAGTATCAAACTTTTAGCAGAGTTTAATGTGAGTAACAACCAACTCTCGGGTAATTTCCCTAATGTGGTTATGGAACTACAAATTCTGGTGTATTTGGATCTGAGATTCAATTTCTTTACAGATCATATTCCTGTAGAGCTCTTCAACAAGAAGGAGATGGATACTATCTTTGTGAACAACAACTATTTTGAAGATAAGATTCCAAACAATAAGGGGAAGTATCCAATGTCTATGGTAAGATTTTCCAATAAAAAACTAACTGGAAGCATTCCTAGTAGTGTTGGCACCCGGAAGTTCAACGAGGTGTTGTTTCTCAATAATGCACTGTTTGGATGCTTGCCAGAGGAAACAGGGATGTTGGAACAGCTCAATGTGTTGGATGTGAGTTTTAATCACATAGGAGGTCAGTTTCCAATATCTATTGGTTGTCTTGGTAACATTAGGCAGCTCATTTTTCCTTGCAATGAAGTCAATTTGTTATTCCTTTATTAATTTTCTGCGCTTTGATATGTTCAATTGTTTATAGGAATGCCCCCTTTGTTTTGATTGTGAAAGTATTTTAGGCCTTGGAAATGGAGGAAAAAGTAGATTTTCATATATTGACCTCTGTTTTTTTATCAAATATGTTTTCCATTGAAGCATTGGAGTATATTTGTGGGACATTTTGACTATAGTCAAAATCTAACTAGCATAATTGAGAAATGTTTATCAGAAAAAAATATAACTTTCAAACATAGATTAGCTTATCGCACATTATACCAAGAATGTTTCCAACCTTGTTGAAATGGATAGTTTTTGATGATGGCCAAAAATTATTCTTAACGTCAATTCAAATTTACAAAGACTATCAAATTGATATATAATTGTCAAGTATACATGATGAAGATCTTTGAGGCTAGGAAATATTTTCATATTGAAATAGTTGAAACATTTTTCTAAAGTCTAGATAGTCGAATAGTATTTCGTTATTTTTGCTTAAAACCAATACTCATTTCTTTCTCTATTTTTGAGGTTGTGCATAATGGAATAGGATGAGAATATCAGTGAATATAGTCATACATAATAGACCTACATCACTGAAGAGGCTTTTGGATTCATTAACTAAAGCCTATTATGTTGGGGATGATGTTGTTTTTACATTCAATATGGATAGTGTTGTGGATGCAGAGACCCTGAAGATAGTGAACAATTTCATTTGGCCCCATGGTGAGAAAATTTTGAGACGTAGGATTATTCAAGGGGGTCTCATACGGGCAGTTAGTGAAAGTTGGTATCCATCTTCTGATGATGACTTTGGTCTACTCATTGAAGATGATATTGAGGTTTCTCTATTCTACTATATGTGGATCAAATATGCCCAGTTAGCTTACCAGTATGATCCACAATTTTCTTTCCCTGAGCTCAATGCCATTCCCCTATACACTCTAAGAGTAATTGAAGTAGTTAAGGAAAGACCCAAGTGGAATGCAACCCAAGTCTTCAAGGCAGCGCATCCAAACACACCATATTTACATCAGCTTCCATGCACCTGCGGCTCTCTATTTTTGCCACGAAAGTGGAGGGAGTTTTACAAGTATATGAACATGAGATTTACAGAGGATGCAAAGAAGAATCTTGTGCAGATACCTCATTCTAGAACCAATGGATGGAAAGAATCTTTGAAGAAATTCTTAATTGATGTCATGTATTTACGAGGGTATGTAACGTTGTATCCCAATTTTCCTGACCAGAGAAGCTTCTCAACAAATCAGATGGAGCTAGGAGCTCACATTGCTGCAGCAGACAATTTCATGACTCAAAAGAAGGAATATTTTGAAGTGCCCCTCTTGTGAGAGGACTTCCATAAGCTACTTCCTCAGCATAAGATACCTCCTTTATAAAAATTTCCAGTAATCAACCTCTTCAATCAAATCATCTCCCTAAAGGGGTTGAAGTCAGTAGGATCTAAACTGCAACAAGATGTTTTAAAATGTAAGTTGGCAGAAGTTCTAAAGGAAGATGATATCACAAGAGAACCACATAAATGTGTCACCTACTTATATATTTCTGCACTACCCTTTGTTACTGCCCTTTCAAAGTTGGAGAGTAATGTCTATCTTATCCCTTAACTTAATGACACTTATATACTAACAATTTTTTTTGGATTGGCATGGGGTGAAACTCTGCTTGTACTGAATAAGTGTAGAGAAGTATCAACCAATGCCAACAAAATGAATAAATCCCAAATTCACCTTTTACGCCTAATACTTTTGACTGTAGCCACTAAGAGCTTAACACAAGAAGAAAATTGGAGCTCACTTCCATATTGAAGACTACCAGGTTTAAGATGAAGAAATTGTAACCAAGTTCACAAGGAGATCCTAATGTCATTGCCTTCGAGCATTCTAGGGGTTCAATTGTGCTATCCTTTTTTCAAAATTCTCTAATCTGAATTGGGGTTCTATTCTTCAATATGAGAGGCTAGAGCATCCCATGACAGGTTGGATTATAGAGTTCTATGGTGTTTGTTTTTGAGGAGGCTCACTTGTGCTTGTTCGTGTCTAACAAAGTGGACATGATGCTCTGATCAAGTCTCAAATTCTCCAATGTAGGTCAAGTCTACAAGGAATTTGATCAAGATGCATTGCTAATGTAATTTTATTTCATTGAAATTTATTTCTAATTTTCTCCAGTTCTCAAGAATAAGAATAAGAATAATATCTTGTCGTAGGCTTGGCATTTGGATTGCAATATGAAACCCTCGTCGGTAAGCTTGTAACTTCAGAATGTATGCCAATTAATCTAATAAACTTACCGAGTTGTTGCAGTTCTATTAAAAATTTATTTCATATACAATGCACTTAAGCCAAGATCATTATATGAATATGGTTGAATGATAAAGTTGAGGTTGTAAGATATACATGCCTTACTATTAAAATTTGTGGAGTGTTGAAAACCCCAACAATGCTAAAAATAAATCTTCATTTTATCATAACATAAAATGTATTTTCTTTAGAGTCTTCAGTGCCTTCCCACCTAATTTTGTCCATAATTCATTTGCCAAACACTCACCTAATGCAACCATGAATGTAGAGCCAGCATATCTCTATTGAATTTTTGGTGTAGCGGGTAGTAATTGATTTTCTCCATAAGGAGCCTCCAAAACCTCACTGTTCCATAAGGAGCCTGCTTCTAAAGGTGATATGGATCATGCCTTGGGTTCCCAGAATAGTGCCATGTTACAATCATGGATGGTGCAGGTATTTTAAGCCAAGGAAAATATGGCACTATTAAAGTGTGAAATCATGGCTAATACTTGAATCTCATTGAATCAAATTAAATGAAGAAAAGAAAAATCTTCATCATTGCAGTTGTTAAAATTGATTCCTGATATCTAGCCTGGAGTAGTTCACATCTAATTCAGTGTATGATGATATGTTTTATGGTTTAGGAGACATTGCAGTCAAATAATGTTATCGATAATAAGGTGTTGTGGATCTAATTTGAACACCGTTGAGCATATTTTCATGATCTGCAAGTTCTGGTAGAGAAGCAACTGTATGCCCAGGGTAGATCATGAAAAATGCCAACATATGTTGAAGCATTAAACAAATATTCCCTTTTTTGTTTGATTATTGAGGGTGTTACTCCCATTTTAGAATAACAACTCTTAATTAATTATGTGCAACCATGTTCCAGTTAAGTGTTTCTAATTTCTAGAAAGATTCTCAATAGTTCCATTGACAATAAAGGAGCATTGTTGGAAATAATCATACATAGAGGAAAATAAATAAATGGAAAAATAGAAGAAGGTTATCCAATCGATACTGAGAGGAGTGTATGCATTAGAGTTGATGCCCATACACGATCTCCATTACTAACTACAAATATATCTAATATTATTAATATTGAACCAGTGTAAAGGGAATGAAAGACATATGAAACATAAAGTTGGTTGCTTGTATCTTCTTGTTGCAGGTAGGGTTTCTTTTATTTTAGAAATAAAATATCCTTATTTGAGGGAAATTATTTTGTGTTGCATGTGTTCTTTGGTTTGCATGCATTGATTCTCCTAGTATCACTTTCTTTTCTACTTTCTCATTTTGCAGGCCCTGGGTAATTTTTTCATTACTACCAATACTTCTGCAAATATCTTCGTTTGGTTTCTAATGTTGTTTTAATTTTATGGTTTAAATTCACTGTGTAACATGCTTATGTTAGCCCTATGTTTTTAGGGTTGTCCTTTGGTTTTAACTCACAAAGGAAGGCCAATAGATGTAGCATTTTTTAACACTGGGAAAATAAATTTGTGTGCTAGAGCTGATGCAAACCAAGAAAAAATCTCTAGTCATATTGCTCCCATTGAGGCCCAGCGGGAGTAGCCTTCAACAAGTAGCAAAAATCTTGTATTATACAGGTTGCAACCATAATTTCAACTATGTTCAAAGCATATTTTCTTGCTCTTTACCATTATAGCCAATGATTCCTTTATATCTTGACACAAAACTTGAAGTTGTCCATTCTATAGAGGTTGTTGAGATGATAAAGGAGCATCTATCTCTTGTTCTGGGAAATCGTAATGTAGTGTTAGACTCAAATATTGTTGCTGAAATTAGTAAGTTGCGAGTGGGGCAAGTCTATGCAGCATCCGTCATGTATGGATACTTCTTGAGAAGATTTGACAAACACTTCCAACTAGAGAAGAGCATGAAGATGATTCCTTTTGTCTCAAATGAAGAAACAAATGTTGAGCAGTTGAATTACACACACCCAGAATTAGAAGGTTGTAATTGGCAAGATAATTCAATTGTGCAAGGTGGTGCGGTAATTGCGGCAGCTGTTGCTATAATGGCTAGTGTAGTAGCTCCTGAAGGTAAAAATTTTAATCCTCTTGTTTTTTGTCAGATAGGGCCTAAAGCATGTAATTTGAGGGCTTATGTTATGTCCTTTGATCCAAAGACCTTAGAGAGGTATGCTACAATGAGGTCTAAAGAGGGAGCTTCTTTTACTAAGTGCAATGAAATGGCAAATGAAGTCAGTGACTCCTCTTTCATATTTGCAATATGGTGGCCACATATTAGGTTTAGAGAAGTAGTTTCATGGAGATTTTATATTGTGATCCTCTGAGATTTCTTTCTTCATTATTAATGGTATGCATGTTTACAGACATACATTTACTTACCTTTGTTATTGAGTCAAGAGAAGAAAGGTTTTGCAGACAACTTGGTGGGGGTAATTTTTGCTATTGTGTTGAGAGAAGCAAGTTTTTTAGGTCCCAGAAGCACATATTAATTATGTGAATGTTGGTGTAAACAACATACATTATTATTGTTTTGAGGCTTCCGCGATCAGTGCTTTGTGTGTTGTTTTCTTCTGGAGTTCTCGCATCCATGATTTGTTTGTATCGATGTTTCAAGCCCTCCACCATGGCTCATCATCAGGATAGATTAGTAATTGTGTTGGATAGATCTCCTTGGGTTGTGAGATCTACCTTCTTCTTGGCTATCATATATCTTAGATGTTCAAATACCCAAACCTTCTGTAATTTCTCCCTTCCGTATAGGGTTAAAATTATTGTTTTGAGGCTTCTGCGATCATTGCTTTGCATGTTGCTTTCTTCCGGAGTTCTCGCATCCATGATTTGTTTGTATCAACGTTTTGAGCCCTCCACTATGGCTCATCATTAGGATAGATCAGTAATTTTGTAGGAAAAATCTCCTTGGGTTGTGAGATCTTCCTTGTTCTTGGCTATCATAAATCTTAGATGTTCGAATACCCAAACCTTCTGTAATTTCTCCCTTCCATATAGGGTTAAAATTATTGTTTTGAGGCTTCTACAGTGTCTTGTTATCTTCTAGAGTTCTTGCATCCATGATTTGTTTGTATCGACATTTCAAGCCCTCCACCATGGCTCATCATCAGGATAGATCAGTAATTGTGTAGGACAGATCTCCTTGGGTTGTGAGATCTACCTTATTCTTGGCTATCATAGATCTTAGATGTTCGAATACCCGAACCTTATGTAATTTCTCCCTTCCGTATAGGGTTAAAATTATTGTTTTGAGGCTTCTGCGATCAGTACTTTGTGTGTTGTTTTCTTCCGGAGTTCTCGCATCCATGATTTGTTTGTATCGACGTTTCGAGCCCTACACCATGGCTCATCATCAGGATAGATCAGTAATTATGTAGGACAGATCTCCTTAGGTTGTGAGATCTTCCTTGTTCTTGGCTATCATAGATCTTATATGTTTGAATACCCAAACCTTATGTAATTTCTCCCTTCCGTATAAGGTTAAAATTATTGTTTTGAGGCTTCTGCGATCAGTGCTTTGTGTGTTGTTTTCTTCCAGAGTTCTCACATCCATGATTTGTTTGTATCGAAGTTTCGAGCTCTCCACTGTGGCTCATCATCAGGATAGATCAGTAATTGTGTAGGACAGATCTCCTTGGCTTGTGAGATCTGCCTTGTTCCTGGCTATCATAGATCTTAGATGTTCAAATACTTGAATCTTCTGTAATTTCTCCCTTTCGTATAGGGTTAAAATTATTGTTTTGAGGCTTCTGCGATCAATGCTTTGTGTGTTGTTTTCTTCTAGAGTTCGCGCATCCATGATTTGTTTGTATCGACATTCCGAGCCCTCCACCGTGGCTCATCATTAGGATAGATCAGTAAATGTGTAGGACAGATCTCCTTGGGTTGTGAGATCTTCCTTGTTCTTGGCTATCATAGATCTTATATTTTCGAATACTCGAACCTTATGTAATTTCTCCCTTCCGTATAGGGTTAAAATTATTGTTTTGAGGCTTCTGTGATCAGTGCTTTGTGTGTTGTTTTCTTCCAGAGTTCTCGCATCCATGATTTTTTTGTATCGATTTTTCGAGCCCTCCACCGTGGCTCATCATCAGGATAGATCAGTAATTGTGTAGGACAGATCTCCTTGGGTTGTGAGATCTACCTTGTTCTTGGCTATCATAGATCTTAGATGTTCAAATACCCGAACCTTTTGTAATTTCTCCCTTCCGTATAGGGTTAAAATTATTGTTTTGAGGCTTCTGTGATCAGTGCTTTGTGTGTTGTTTTCTTATAGAGTTCTCACATCCATGATTTGTTTGTATCGATGTTTCGAGCCCTCCACCATGGCTCATCATCAGGATAGATCAGTAATTGTGTAGGACAAAATTCCTTGGGTTGTGAGATCTACCTTGTTCTTGGCTATCATAGATCTTAGATGTTCGAATACCCGAACCTTCTGTAATTTCTCCCTTCTGTATAGGG
The DNA here is from genome assembly GCA_000404065.3 of Pinus taeda. Lineage (NCBI taxonomy): Eukaryota > Viridiplantae > Streptophyta > Pinopsida > Pinales > Pinaceae > Pinus > Pinus taeda. The sequence continues at coordinate 12,242 of APFE031460199.1, read as the reverse complement.
TTAAAATTATTGTTTTGAGACTTCTATGATCAGTGCTTTGTGTGTTGTTTTCTTCTGGAGTTCTCACATCCATGATTTGTTTGTATCAACGTTTCGAGCCCTCCATCGTGGCTCATCATCAAGATAGATCAATAATTGTGTAGGACAGGTCTCCTTGGGTTGTGAGATCTACCTTGTTCTTGGCTATCATAGATCTTAGATGTTCGAGTACTCGAACCTTTTGTAATTTCTCCCTTTCGTATAGGGTTAAAATTATTGTTTTTATGCTTCTGTGATCAGTGCTTTGTGTGTTGTTTTCTTCTAGAGTTCTTGCATCCATGATTTGTTTGTATTGATGTTTCCAGCCCTCCAATGTGGCTCATCATCAGGATAGTTCAGTAATTGTGTAGGACAGATCTCCTTGGGTTGTGAGATCTGCCTTATTCTTGGCTGTCATAGATCTTAGATGTTCGAATACCTGAACCTTCTGTAATTTCTCCCTTTTGTATAGGGTTAAAACTATTGTCTTGAGGCTTCTATAATCAGTGCTTTTTGTGTTGTTTTCTTTCAAAGTTCTCGCATCCATGATTTGTTTGTATCGACATTTCGAGCCCTCCACTGTGACTCATCATCAAGATAGATCAGTGATTGTGTAGGATAGATCTCCTTGGGTTGTGAGATCTGCCTTATTCTTGGCTATCATAGACCTTGGATGTTTGAATACTCGAACCTTCTGTAATTTCTCCCTTTCGTATAGGGTTAAAATTATTGTTTTGAGGCTTTTGTGGTTAGTTCTTAGTGTGTTGTTTTCTTCCAGAGTTCTCGCATCCATGATTTGTTTGTATCGACGTTTCGAGCCCTCCATTGTGACTCATCATCAGGATAGATCAGTGATTGTGTAGGACAGATCTCCTTGTGCTATGAGATCTGCCTTGTTCTTGGCTATCATAGATCTTAGATGTTCGAATACCCAAACCTTCTGTAATTTCTCCCTTCTGTATAGGGTTAAAATTATTGTTTTGAGGCTTCTACGATCAGTGCTTTTTGTTTTATTTTCTTCCAGAGTTCTCGCATCCATGATTTGTTTGTAACAACATTTCGAGCCCTCCACTGACCAAGTCATGAAGCATTCCTTCCTTGGTCGATGTCTTGCCGATTTCAAAGTCTTTAACAATGCATTCACAACTTTGGGTATTTTTGTTATTCCAGAATTTGTTATTGATGTATTGGTTCAATTGTGTTATGCTAAACGAACTTGTAAATTCAAGATTACAATGCAATATATGTTGATAATATTTCCTTTAGGTAGCATTTCCTCATATATACCTAATTGTGTTTCAAGGTCATAATGATATATTAGTTCGAAATGTGCTTGTGTTGCTGGACAGGCTCCTCTTTGATCTTTAACAAAACCTTATATCCTTTAAAACCAACCCTCTTTTTTGCGAAGTTATATATGGCATTTTTAATTTTAATTTTTTTTTTGTATTTTACAGGAGCCAAATTAAATAGAAGGCACAACTCCAAATCTAAACAGAAGCCGCAATTTAAACACAAGTCCAAAACAACAACAATGCCAAGGGAGAAGGAATTTGATTGGGCTTTTTGTGACAAGATTCTTGGAGACCCTAGAATCCTTTGTAAATTTTGCAAAGTGAAATGTAGTGGAGGCATTTATAGATATAAGAACTACCTTGCACAAATACCTAACCATGATAAAGGTCTCTACAAAAACGTTGAAGAAAATGTCAAACCCCAAGCAACCTTGGTCATTGATATGTTGAGTCAGCATAATGCAAAGAAAGAAAAACAAAAAGAATAAATAGGAACTCATGGACTTGACAATTTTTGTTCCACTACCCCATTATCATCTCCCTCTATTGAATCCTCAATACAGTTCCCAAGTTCCCACACATGCCTCCAAGTCCAAGTCAAACTCAAGGCCAAATGAATCCTCCTACATTCAACCTTGGAGGTGGAAACATAAACACCTTTTTTCTCCCTGCACAAAACCCAGTTCCCAACCTACCTTGGATACCACTGGTTGGAAAAAAAATATCCATAGTCAGGCAAGGAAGGCCATTGCTAACTTTTGGTACTATTTTGACATATGTTTCCACTGTGCCATAAGTCCTTATTGGCAAGCTATGATTGATGCAGTTGTTGTTACAGGTCGAGGGTTGAAAGCTCCTTCATTAGAGAGCATTAGGACAAATTTTCTATTAGAAAGTGTTGACGATGCCATGCTTGTGCTATCTGAGTTTCATTCATCATGGGTAGAAACAGGTTGCACGATCATGAGTGATGGATGGACAGATGAGAGGAATAGAACTTTAATAAATCTATTTGTATCTTGTCTAGTAGATACAATGTTTCTCAAATCAGTGGATGCCTCAGACAAGGTTAAGACTACACAACTTATTTTTTAAATGATGGAGGAAGTCATTCAAGAATTGGGAGATGAACATGTTGTACAAATTGTCACCAACAATGCAGCTAATTCTTTCCAAAGGAAAAATCGTAATCTTTCATTAATTTTGAAAATTACATATAGTATATGCCCAAGGCATATGCATAATTGCTGGCCTTAGGCCAGTACAAGATATCATAGAAAGTTATAAGTTATGGCAGTAGCCATTCAAAATACTTAAGCAAAAAAAAAGTCCACCACGCAGGGTGTCCAACTAGTAGATAATATAGACAGTCTGATTAAAACAAAGGAAAATTAAATACAAAATATACAATAATTGTATCTAATCATATCACAAAAAATTTAGGGCCTGACCGCCCTATGATATTCTCGATCAATATATGGCCTATGGTAGTATTGAAATTGTTTTGCAACGTCCTGCTCCGGGGTCATCCACTGACCTCGCAGTAATATCGTGGCCACCTTGGAAAGCCTGTCAGCGCTTTCGTTATATTCCCTGAAAATATGCTGACATGAAATGGAGTTAAAATGAGCTTTGAAAGAGACCAACACATCCAATATGTTACTAAGTGAGTGTGCAGGACAGAGATTTGAGTTTTTGAACCAATTGATAGTGATTTTGGAATCCCCAAAAATCTATAGATTAATGCAATAATGAGCTAATGAGAAATGTAGAAGGTGCCAAATAGTAATAAGCTTAGCAAAATTGTTAGTTCCTTCCCCATGTCCAAGCTTGACTTTGTATGAATGGTTCTCAGTCAAGTGAAGAATGAAACCATCTCCGCAGCCATGGCCTTGGGCTTCACCATCGAAAAATGCCCATGGGATAGATTTATTGATAGGCCCTAGATTGTGAACGCAATGGGCAGGAGCATGTGAAGGATATGAGATTTCATTGAATGCAGACACAAGTTTTGCAGAGATGATAGGCTAGCTGATAGTGCCATCCTTAAAGATGATGCTATTTCGGGTGAGCCAAATAGTCCAACATAGTAGGAGAGGGAGACAGAGAGTTTTGGTCCTAGGATGTGATTCAGCCCAGTTATTCCAAGCTTAATTAATATTGTTCCCTTCCCATCTCCCAGGAATGGACAATGAGGATGTGCTCATCTACCATAGTTGAGCTGAGATTGGGCATTTTAGAAATAGATGGCCAATTGTTTCAGAGTCTTGTTTACACATAACGCACCAGTGTGGTCCGTGGAAGGAATGGTGAGTAAGGTGGTCTCCCGTGGGCACTTTGTTGCTGAGTGCACACCATATGAACAGTCGAGTTTGAGGAGGTGCTTTTAGCTTCCAAATAATGCTCCACCAGTCTTGGATAATCTTCAACTTTCTATTCTTAATCAAACCAAGGTAGCTAAGTTTGGGGGTGTAGGAACCGTGCTCAGCCAAAGTCCATATGAGCTCATCTGGTCCATCTTTTATGCGTACATGTGATTCTGGCAGAGCAATTATATAATTATACCAAACATGTTGCCATTGTAGAGGGATGTTGAGGGATTGGGCAGATCTCCATCCTTGCTCAAAGATAGTGTTATGATCTTCATCTACTATCTGCATGATCACTCTGATATCCCTCTGGTTCAAGTACTGAATGAGATCTCTTGGAAGAAGATGTCTATTGCCTCCCCCCGTCCACAGGTCCAAACCAATGCGCACCTGTTGACCATCATTAATGCTCCATGACAATTTTTCTCAGATGATAGGCAGGGTTTGAAGGATCACCTTCCAGACAGTAGATATACCAATACTCGACCACCTAGGTAGACGGACCCAGTCCATAAGCTAAATTGGCCAAATGTACTTAAGGTATGTGAACGTGGTCCAGAGGTTATGGGATGTTAGAAGAGTCCATCCCATTTTTGCAGCTAAAGCTCGAGAAAATACATCCAGATCTTTAAGACCCTAGCCACCCCATTTCTTGATGAGTGCAATTTGCTACCAACTCACCCAGGCAAAGATGTTCTTATCTTGTTTTCCATTCCATAGGTATCTGCAATAGGTTTTCTGTATGCGGGCAAGTATTCCACGGGGTATCCATGCTAGTGCCATCCAATATAGAGGGGTAGCTTCCAGCACTGATTTGATTATAACAAGGCACCCAGCTCTGGAAAGGAATTGGTGATTCAAGTTAGTTAATCTCTTTTCTATCTTGATCACCAACCAAATCCAATCAGCAATCTTGTGACAATGGGGTTTAATCCATTTACCCGGATATTTAAGACCCTACTCCAAGCGAAGCAAGTTATAAGGGAAATGATGATGGGAAAATTTGAGTCATGAGGGGATGTGTGGGAGGGATAGATAGTAGACTTACCATGATTGACCTCCATACTCGTGGCCCAAGAGAATAGGAATAGAATGTCAGCAAAAGTGGCCGAATCTCGAATGTTGCCATCAAGGAAAATAAGAACATCATCTACAAACAGGAGCTGAGTGAGGAAGCAGAGGTCACTTATTTTCAGTCCATGAAACATTCCATCCCTTTTGGCTAAAGCTATAAGCCTACTGAGACCTTCCATGACAATAAGGAAGAGAATAGGGGAAAGAGGGCATCCTTGTCTAAGGCCACGATCGGCATGGAAAAAATGTGTGGTTGATCCATTTATGAGGATGTTGAAAGTTGCAAAGGAGATATAGCACATGATCGAGATTGTGAAGGAAAGAGGGAATCCCATATGAATAAGAATCATTTTGATATATAGCCAGTTGACTCTATCAAAAGCCTTCGCCAAATCTATCTTAAGAATGATGCCCTTCAATTTTTTGATTTTGATAGAATGAAAAGCTTCCTGAGTCATACCAATAGCCTCATGAATTTGACATTTCTAGAGGAAAGCAAATTTCTCAGGAGAGATATGGTGGGAGAGGATGGGGAGGATTCTATTGGCAATGATCTTTGCTATGATTTTATAAAGACATTTACATAGCAAAATAGGCCAAAAATCATGGAAATATGAGGGGGAGTCTAACTTTGGAATCAGGGCAATAAAGGTGGAATTTATGGCCTCGTACATTCACCCACAAATCCTATATTCTTCCACTACATTGAGCAGATCCTATCCCAAGAGCTCATAGAAGGCTAGGTAGAATGCAATTGACCAACCATCCGGACCCGGGCTTTTATCTTTTTTGAACTATTTCAGAGTCCCTTCTAGTTTATCAAGTGAGATAAGAGAGGTAAGATCATCCATCGAGTCTTCATCCACAAATCTGGGGAAGTGACAAGTAATACTGATAATTTCTGCAAGATTAACCCCTGGAGGAGCCTTGTAGAAATTCTGGAAGTGAGAATACCCCAATTGAGAGAGCTTATTGAAAGTGTCAGCCATGCCTCCATCAGGAATAGGTAGATTCCAAATTGTGTTGGATGGCTTCCTCCCCTTGGCATAGTTCTGAAAAAGCTTTGTATTGTCATCCCTTGTAGCCAAATTTCCCGACTCTTAATTCGCCAAGTTTCCTCCCTCTCCTTCAGATTTTGGAGTGTTGATTTTCCAACTCAATAAGTTGAGCTTTTGCATCTGTCGATGTGAAACCCTTATTCTAATCATCGAAGAGATCAGCCAAAGATGATTCAATTTGAGCAAGGGTAAGATTTTCCCTTAGTGCTTTGTCCTTTGCCCATTTTATAGAAATTTTTTTGAGACGGGAGAGGTTATGATAGAAACCCTCAGCCAATGTTCGATATCTAGAAGGAGGATTTGCTTTCCAGTAATCAGTGATTAACTTGATGTATCCCGAATCTTGTAACCATACATGATTGAATTTGAAGGGTGGTCTTGGTTTGTTATGAGAACTCAATATCTCCAAGAAAATAGGAGAGTGATTAGATATGCCACCTGAGCCCACCCATTTTCTATATCTAGATAGTTTCTGGAGCAAAGGGACTTTGATAAGAAATCTGTCTAGTATTCTTCCAAGGGTAGCCTCCCCAACCCTTCTATTTCTCCAAGTAGGAAGAGGTTTAATCATGGGAACATCTGTCAGATAATGTTGATCAGGTAATGCCTCCATATCTTCTATTAATGGATCCACCTAAGCCTAGGATCCCTAGGACTCCCCATAACCAAGGGAGAAATTGAGATCTCCACCAATGATGAGATTGTCCGACGAGGTAATGGATAAACTCATAAATCGATTCCAGAAAGCCTCTCACCCTTGACAAGGTCCATACACATTGATGACCCTAAGGTCCATTCCAAGTTTCTCCGAAAAATGTCCATGTTGATGAAGCATGTTCCTCCCCAGGAAGCCCTAAGCTTGGTAGTGCGCAGATTGTATCCTATAGCAAGGCCTCCAGATCGACCAAAGTCATCGAGGTAGAGGAATTGCCATCTTGGCTTCAGATATCCCAGAATGCAAGCGATATTCTCTGCTTCTCCTAGGGTTTCTTGGAGCATGATAATGTCTACATGTTTAGTATCAAACAACCTACGAAGGACTAATTTTTGGGGCGAGCTAGCCATACCCCTACAGTGATAAGACAACCACTTCATGGGGGAACCTGGGTGTTCATATCTCTAAGAACTTGATCCAAGGAGGATTGTCTACTAGTTACAACTTCAGCCCCAACACGTGGAATAACTTTGGAGAGGAAGGATTTGTGCCCACGGGGGGGTTTGATGGGGGGTCCAGGGTGTATGAGACCCAAACCTGTGTGAGAGGATGATGAATCAGTAGAGTGGGTGTGAAAGCGAAGGTTGTAAGGATGAGGTGGATTAGGCCAATCTAGAGGAGGTGATGGAGGGGCGAAGGATGCAAGGGGAAAATATGGAGTAGTGGTGGAGAAAATAGGCTGGTGGGAGGAAATGGAGCAAGGAATGGAAGGATGTAGAATAGACCTGTCTAAAGGAAATGCAGATGGATGTTGTGTAGAGCATGCATTCATAAAAGAATTAACAGGAAGGGAGGAAAGAGAAATACCCGAGGTACGTGGATCCTCTACAACAGCTCAAGGTTGAGTCATCAACAGGGAGGGAGGCCTATTAACATAGCCAGATGTGTGAGGAGTGCAATCCATGCTGGGTTTGTGTGGGGCCATCTCTGGCATTTGTATCGGAGATGAGCACGAATGACCCTTTACACCTTCAGAAACCCTAGAGGTTCAGGACTCTTTCAAATAAATGGGCATTCTTTATACAAGTGACCCACTTTATGACACCTACGACACTTGAATGGCACTCCTTCACAGTCTAGTATTTGTATCCTCGTGAAATTCTGCCACTCCAGAGTGATTTTCTCCTCCAGAACTTCGCAGGTATCTAGATGGACCAATATGCAGGCCAGTGTTCTGTTCTTCAACTGTATGTATGATTTATCATAGTCTAAATAAGTGCCAAGGGTATTCCCAATACGAACGAAAACATCCTCTAACCAGTATTGTAGAGGGAGCACTGACAAGTGAACCCAGAGTGGTCCACCCCAATCTGCTCCCTTTCCAGATCAAATAATGGACTCCATCGTTTCAGAAAAACTAGGGCCATTTCAATGTGCTAATACCTGGCCAGAGCCATATTCATATATTCTTCCTGAGTGAAGTCTAGAGCGAACCAACCCCGGGGTAAAATCTACACATGCAGTAGCTCCTTTAAAATTTTCCACAAGATTTCTTTTACCCAGAGGCGAAGACGTTCTGTGGAATATGCCTGGCCACAAACCCTACCAACCAGAACTTTGTCGGCCAAGTCTGCAACTTCCCCCATGGACAGACCCTCGCCGAACTCTATGGTGAAATCCTTGGCCGATGCCTTGACGCACTTAATCTTTCTTCTCCCAGTCCGGGGGGCAATGGGACGGTCCTGGAGTGGATTGGTAGGACTTTAACCGTCTTGTTGCAAATACTGTGCCACGGATTTCACCTTGATGGTAGGGGTTTCAAAGCAACTAGATAGGGGGAATAGATGATGGTACCACCGATCCAGCACCGAGAGGAATGTCTGAACCCGCTACCAGATGCTCAGTCGCTTCAGTGTGGTCCGGATTCGAGTGAGGGGATGGAATGTCCTGTTGAAAAAGAGCCCCCGGAGGCTCTGGCTCAAAGGAAGGAGATGGGGGTGAAACAACAGCAAGTAGATGTAGGGTCCCAGGCGAGAACAGGGAACAATCAAGAGCCAGGGAATCAATGGAGAGAGTCCTAAAGTGCAGAGAGGAAGTTGATTTTCTATGGAGGGTTACCATTGGAGAAGAGCAAGATGGAGACGAGTCGATAGGTGAGCAATGAGCGGAATGATCAAGTGTAGGGTTAGGGCGACTAAAGATAGGTTGGTCGAGAAATGGGTCTGAAGAATAATCAATGACCTCGAATTCCATATCCTCCATGTTGCAGCTGTAACGGAACCATAACCGTTGGAGACAATGGGCACCTGCAGGGGAGCAGAGGCATGGAGGGGAGCGAGCAAAGAGTCAGCAGTGTTATGGTTGTCTGCAGTAATAAGTGATTAACCGAAACCCTTGCTAGCGTAAAACGCCCAATTTCCCATCCTCCCATTCATTTGATCTTCATTCCGAAAATGCAGCTAATTATATGGTTACTGGTAGACTTTTTGAGATTAGGCACCCCACTATTTTTTGGACCTATTTTGTTGCCCATTGTATAGATTCAATGCTTGAGGACATTGGTAAGCTTAATTGGATACATGGGGTTGTGGAGAAGGAAAAATCCATAACCAAATACCTATACAACCACATTATTGTCCTAAACACCATGAGAAAATGCACTGAAGGTAAAGAAATTCTTTGACTTGTAGTGTCTAGATTTGCAACAAATTTCATATCTTTGCAATTTGTGGTTGAGCAAAAGATAAATCTGAATAGGATGTCCTTGGGACCTGAGTGGATGGAATCTAAACATTCCAAGACCCTTGAAGGCATTAAATTTGTTTCACTTGTGTATAATGACAGTTTCTAGAAAGATGTCAAAGAGATTATTGATGTGATGGAGAGACCCTTGTTAGAGTTCTTAGGTAATTCAAGTCTTTTCACTTTTTCATGTTTTAAATTTCATTTCAAGCTTCTTTTTATTTTCAATGTTTCATATTAATTTAAATTTGAAAGATTGAACTTTCAGGATGGTTGATGGTGACAAGCCCATTATGGGTTACATTTATGAGGCGATGGATCGTAGGTTTTAACCCCATACAGAAATTACCTGCATACGAATTCTAAAACATAGAAAATAAACAGTGTGAGATAATAACACATAAAACACATATAGACAGAGATTTTCCCCTGGATCCCAAAACCGGAACTACCAACTTGATTTTTCATTATGTTCCTTTCAATGTTACAATACATATTTATACATGCCGAAGCATCCAATACCATGGGCTAAAAACCATCACATCCAATACCATGGACCGAAAACCATCGTGTCCAAAAACATGTGCGAAAATCTTGCACAAAACCATAGGTGGATCCACCCAACCTAACGTAGGGTCCAAAACCAAAATTTTATGGGGCGCTGCCCTGGACCCCATAAGGTGGGGTTACGGGTGCCCTTCAAACCCTCTGTTAACTACGTGGAAAGAATATAACACAACCCAACATTCTCCCACTTGTTGTTTTCTTTCCACAGGGGGCCACAAGAGAGCTTAGTCATTTTCCCAGCCCTGAAATGCCTATTGTCTCTCTACACCAAGAGAACTTCTTAGAGCTCACAGATTTTGTCAATGCATCTACAGTGTTCTTCAAAGTGTCCGCCTTTACCAACAACACCTTTTTTTCTTCTATCATATCCCTCACAAAATGATACTGAACATCAATGTGCTTTGTATTTGAATGATATGCAGGGTTCTTTGCCAAGAAAATTGCACTTTGGTTGTCACATTTTATCCTTATAGCTTCCTATACTAACCCCATACTTGAACACAATCTTTGCAACCAAACTGCTTCCTTTCTTGAATGAGTGGCTGCCATGTATTTTGCCTCTATAGTTGATAGTGCCACTACAGATTGTTTCTTACTCATCCAACTGATTGCACCTCCAAAAAGGTTAAACACATACCCACTTTTAGATCTTCTCTGATCTAGATTTTAAGCCCAATTTGCATCAACAAAGCCACAAATATCCAACACTCTGTCCAATCCTGGTCTTCCTTGGTAGCACAAACTATAATCACTAGTGCCACACAAATACCTGAAAACCCACTTCATTGTTGTCCAATGCTCCTTTCCTCGTTTTGACATAAACCTGCTCAATGCTCCCATTGCATGTGCAATGTCTAGTCTAGTACATACCATTGCATACATCAGGCTACCGACTGCACTTGCATATGGAACATAGGACATGTCTTCTTCCTCTTCTTGTGTCTTGGGACACTGTTTAGCAGATAACCTCACACCTACAAGAATAGGAACCTTCACCTGTTTACTATCCTGCATATTAAACCTTTGCAGTATTATCTCGACATACTTCCTCAGGTTTAGCCAGAGCTTCCTCTTTGCCCAATCTCTTATAATTTCCATGCCCAAAATATAGTTTGTAGCACCAAGATCTTTCATGTCGAATTTGGAGGACAATTGAGTCTTCAAATCCTGGATAATTTTTTTGTCATTTCCAACTAGCAAAATATCCTCCACATACAAGACCAGATAAATAACACGGTCACCAATTAATTTAAAATACGCATAATGATCTTCTTTGCTTTTGGTGAAGCCAAGTCCCCGTATAAATGTATCAAATTTTTGATACCACATCCTTGGTGACTGTTTTAACCCATACAGAGACTTCTTTAACTTGCATACCAGTTCTTTCTTACCCTTCGCTGTAAATCCTTCAGGTTGTTTCATGTAGATCTCCTCTTCCAGATCCCCGTGAAATGTTGTCTTCACATCCATCTATTCTACCTCAAAATCAAAAGTAGCAGCAACAGATAAAAGTAATCTAATAGAAGTTACCTTGGCAACAGGACAAAAAATATCACCAAAACCAATTCCCGGCACCTGGGAATAACCTTTTGCTACCAACCGAGCTTTGTATTTCTCCACCTTCCCTTCTGCATTTGTCTTCTTCTTGAACACCCATTTGCTGCCAATGGGTTTCCCTCCAGCCGGCAACTCCACCAGATCCCAAGCCTCATTTTTGTGCAAAGATGCCATTTCATCAACCATGGCCTCTTTCCAGAGTTTTCCATCCTCTGAATCCACTGCTTCCTTCACAGTTCTGGGATCATCATTAGTAACAGACAAAGAAAATTTTGAACAGAAAGCAGATGGACTATACCTTTCTGGCTGCCTTCTTTCTCGAGCTGATCTTCTCACAGCCGGAGTTTGTGGCTCTTCATCTTCTGATTCATCCTCTGCTACAGAGTCTGATTCTTCCTCCTTTAGTTCAAACTCTATCTTCACAGGTTCCTTTGGTTGGACTTCATGTTTAATAACATCTTTCACCTCTCTGAACACCACATCTCGACTGTACACAACCTTCATTGTTACTGGGTTCCAAAGCTTATAACCCTTTAAACCATCCTTATACCCAATAAAGATGCACTTTTCAGATTAACTATCCAACTTGGTTCGTTTCTCCTTTGGAACATGTACATATGCATCACATCCAAATACCCGCAGATGTGAAAGAGAGGGTTTCTTACCAGTCCATACTTCTTGTGGAGTCTTATCCTCCAACGCTGATGAAGGTGACCTGTTGACCAAGTAACATGCAGTATCCACCGCCTCTGCCCAGAATTCTGTCCTAACCCGGCACCACTGAGCATGCTTCTTGCCCTTTCCATCAACGTCTTGTTCATTCTTTCTGCAACTCCATTTTGTTGAGGTGTATATGGAGTAGTCTTCTGCCGTGCTATACCACACTTCTTACAGAATTCTTCAAATT
>APFE031460195.1:0-11709 GCA_000404065.3 Pinus taeda | reverse complement strand
ATTAGCTTTGGACCAAGTGAGCTAAACTAAAAGTTTAGTAATTTTTGGAAAAGAGGAAGGGTTTTTTTTTTAGTCACTCAAGCTTTGGGTTGCGTGCTTGCTTGAAAAAGCTCTTTTTCCCTACAAAACAAAAAACAAAAAACCCAACGTGGACATACAAAAAAAAAAACAAACCTTATGGCTTGAAGTTAGCTTTACCTGAAAACTAAATATTTTCCTCAATGTTTCTGATTTTCCAAGATCACAGTAAGGCGCAGCAAAAAAGAGCATACACATGAGAAAAATCGTTCCTCTCTGTTTCTGATTTGCTCAGATTGCACAGAGTCACAGGGTAAAGAGCATACGCAGAAATGAAAGGTATAGATCCGGTAATAAAAAAGAAGCTAAATAAACCGAAATAATAAACAGAGAGAAAATAACTAGAAACTACAAATAAACATTGTATACCTCCAGATCTTAAAAATGACGTAGCTAGAGCTACCAGAAACCTTTTCGCATGAAACGAAAGGGGTTCTTCACTCGAACAGATGCTCCTAACACAATAAGTAGTCCTCTCGGCCCGAAAGTTGTCAGAAACAGTAGATCTAGGAAACGGAAATCGAATGCAGTTCTACTGGCTTCAGATTTGGATCACCAACGGACGCGGCCATCAAATAGATCTGATACCATGTAGGAATTTACAGGATAAGTTCCTCAGATAGAACACCAAAGGACACTGCTCACAAATAGATCACAGATCAATACACCAGTATTTTTGACGTGGTTAAAACCCTCAAAGAGGGAAACAATCCACGGCCTGAGCCAACATGGCCACTTCAGGAAATTTATTAATAAAAGAATGAAATTTTACATAAGCTTCTCTCACGAACAGTTAACCTACAAATGACCTACCATGCTCTTTAAATAGAGATCATGGACCAATAAGGTTTTAAGCCACGGATCAAGTGTCGGTAATACCGAGGAGAGAATGAACCGTCGGATAACTACATATCGTGACCGTCAGATTGTAAGTTACAAAAGTACATAGTAAAGAAACACACTTTACCTAACTCTACACTAGACCAATTTATACTTAACTATTTCCTATGTGTCGGAATATCCTAACAATTCCTTGTAAAAGGAATAGCAAAATGGTAAAGATGTTCCTTTCGAAAGGAACCGCAAAGCGCAAATGCTATATAAGTGAAAAATATTTACAAGGCAAAAAATTATATACAGTGTAGGAGCAGTAGAAATACTCAATGATCCAAGGGTGAGGAAGATTTCTCTTCCTCAACCAAAATCTGCATGTCAGAGTCTTGGTGAAGTTGTTGGTAGAAGGATTCTTGAGTAAGCGGTTTGCGATATAATTGAACTCGGTGGTTGTTTGCTTTAAAGGTATGTCCAGATCCATCAATAGTGGTTAGAGTAATGGTGCCATTATCATGTACCTTCTGGATTTCATATGGTCCCAGCCAGCGAGTCTAAAATTTCCTGAGAAAATCTTGGAACCTGGAGTCATGTAGGAGCACCCATTCTCCTTCGCGGAAAACTTTCTTTTTAATGAGGGTGTCATGCCATTTGGCTCGCTGCTGTTGAATTAATGTAGTATGTTGAAAGGTAGAGAGCCCGATTTCATCTAGCTCATTGATCTGATGTAATCTATTAGTCTGGGATTCATCTAAATCTAGACCGACCTTTTGTGTTGTTTGTAATGTCTGTATTTCAAATTCTATTGGAAAGGTGGGTTCCTTTCCAAATACTAGTTGGTATGGTGAATAGCTGGTAGTACTCCTCCATGTTGTTCTATATGCCCACAATGCTTTTGGCAGTCTTGTAGCCCAATCGCTTCTGTGTGATGCAATGGTTTTTGTCAGTATTTCTTCTATTATTTTGTTTGTGCTCTCTACTTGACCATTTGTCTGTGGGTGGTATGGAGTAGTAATTTTATGCTCATTTTTTAGTGTGGCAGCAATTTTATTACCAGCAAACTGAGGTCCTCCATCCGTAATTATATCTCTTGGGAGGCCATATCTCACAAATATGTGGAACAAGAACTGTATGACGGAATCTTTTGTAGCTCTCGACAATGCCTCTACTTCAACCCATTTGGTGACATATTCTGTTGCTACCAAAATGTATGTTTTCTGATTTGACGACAGGTTAATTGGACCAACAAAATCGAGTGCCCATTGTTCAAATGGTTCAATAACTAGTTGTGGGTTTAGGCGCATTTCATCAGCCTGTCCAGGGCATCCTTCTCTCTGGCAGCTGTCACAAGCTTGAACGAATTTCTTTGCATCTTTAAAGATCATGGGCCAATAATATCCTGTTTGTAGCACTTTATGGCCAGTTCTCCGATCTGCGAAGTGTCCACCACATGGTCCATTATGACAAGCTTTCAAGATGTCAAAAATTTCATCTTCACAGACACATCTCCTAATGTGCATATCTTCCCCTATATGAAACAGGTATCCCCCAATCCAAGAAAATCGAGTACTTCAGTGGACAATCTGCTTTCGTTCATTGGGGGTCAGATGTTTCAATAATTTGCCTACTGCTAGGTAATTTGCAACATCAGCATACCAGGGTGTTTTAATAGTAACAACGAATAGATGTTCATCTGGAAATTGATCTTCGACTGCTGCTGTATCTACTGGTTTTGGCATTCATGAGAGAAAATCAGCTATAGGATTTTCCTTTCTCGGTCGGTCCTTTATTGTGATATCGAATTCCTGTAATAAAATCAGCCATCTAGTTACTCTACCGTTTGTAATAGGTTTATTTGCTAAATATTTTATGGCAGAGTGATCTATATATAAAATAATAGGATATCGAGTGATATAATGCCTAAATTTATTAACGACATGTATGACAACGAAAAATTTGTTTTCAGTCACAATATAGTTCAATTCAACAGGGAACAATTTTTTTCTAATATAATAAATTGCATATGGTTTTTTATCTTCTTCTTGCCCAAGGACTGCTCCAATAGCTATGTCTGAAGCATCTGATGAAATTTGAAATGGTAGGTCCCAATTTGGTCCTCGGAGTACTGGGGCTGTTGACACAATCTTTTTCAAATTCTCAAAAGTGCAATCACATTTTTCTTTCCAGACAAAGTCAACATTCCCTGTTAGTGCATATAAAGGTGCAACAATATGATAAAAATGTTCTATAAATCTTCTATAATAACCAGAGAATCTGAGAAAACTGCGTACCTCTGTCTATGTGGTAGGAGTAGGTATTAACAAAAGTATTTGAATTTTGGTTGGATCTACCTGTATTCCAGCTGCTGAAATATAATGGCCTAGAATAAGTCCTTCAGTCATCATCATATAGCATTTTTCATGGCTCAGACAAAGCCTAGTGGCAATGCATCGCTGCAGCACTTTTTCTAGTGTGTCTAATGCTGGGTTGAAATCATCTTTGTATGGTGTAAAGTCATCCATATATACTTCAAGCCCTTCATTTATTAAATCTGAAAAAATGCTAAGGATAGCCCTTTGAAATGTGGTAGGGGCATTGCATAGGCCAAAAGGTAAAACTTTATAGGCAAATGTTCCCCAAGGACAGGTAAAAGTAGTTTTGTCTTGGTCTTCAGGGGCAATCTAAATCTGATTGTATCCACTAAAGCCATGCAAGAAAGAAAAGAATTTCTTTCCTGCTAACGTATCTAATACCTGGTTAATGAATGGAAGGGGAAAGTGGTCTTTTTGTGTTTCTTTATTCAGTTCTCTATAATATACACAAATCCTCCATTTTACATTCTTCTTTGGTACCACCACAAGCAGAGAGACCCATTTGCTATAGGAGATTGGGTAAATAAAGTTCAGATCCAAAAGTTTTTGAAGTTCAGCTTTTACAATGTCCTTTAGGTGAGGATTATGTCTCCTTTGTGGTTGGCGAACAGGTCTTACATCCTTCTCTATGTAAATGTGGTGTGTACATAACTAGGGATCAATTTCTTTCATGTCAGGATAATCCCATGCAAATGCTTCTTTATGTTTTCTCAATAGTTGAATTAGCTTGTGTTCTTGTTCTAGAGTCAGGTTGCCATTAATATTTAAAGTTTTTCCCAGCTCAATTTCTATAGTTTTGCTATTTGATACAAAGGTAGTAGGTATTTTTTGATTGTGGGTATCTTTGAGAGGATCCTCTTCTAATTCACAATCAAATGCTACTTCTATCATCTGGCATTGTATGTGGGATCTAGATTTAGCCTGGCTAAGAAAGTTGTTAATAACATCATCCTCTGTTTGATCTTTGAAATCGAGGGCATCTTCTATGGTTAATGGAGATCTAATATTTTCAGTGAGGTATAATATAGGATGTTTGTTAGTTTTCATTATTGTGACACTTTGGCTAGGCTGGAGGATACAAGGCTAGATTCTTGATATTAGCCCCTCTAGTTATGGTCATACTACCTTGCCGACAGCTAATATAAGCATTAGCAGTTGCAAGCCAAGGTCTGCCTAAAATCAATGGATGTCCATCAAGTCGGCTTTTGGGGTTTATTATCAGAAAGTTGGCAGGATATTCCCAGGAATCAACAGATACCATGACATCATGTAGTGTGCTCTCTGGCCTAACCACAGATCAGTCGGCTAGTTCTAATAAAATGGAGGTTGGTTCTACTAATGTAATGCCCATTTTTTGACAAGTGGTGGTTGTTAGGATATTAATTGCAGCTCCTAAATCAACTAAGGCATTTGTAAAAGTTTGCTCATGGATTTGTACTGTTACTATCGGATTTCCTGGGTCTTTATATTTAACGGATGTTTCTCTTCCTGATAATAGGTCGGATAAAGTGCCAACTACTTGGACTGTCGGGTTATTTTTTATTCTCCTCCTTGGTTTTTTATACATAGATCCTTGATGGTCTTTGCATATATTGGGATGTCATGGATGGCTTGGAGGAGTGGGATTTTTATGTACAGATATTCAAGTTCTCCCAGAATGTCAAAATCAGGATGTTGTGTAGGTCGAGGTATAATTAATTGTTCTAGGAATGGAGGAGAAGATGTGATTTCTTGATTATGAGCTTGTTGTCTGATCACATCCTCTTCTTGCAATGGTTGTTCTATAGGTAATTTATTTTCAACTTGAGCAGTTTTATCTCCCTCTGTTTTAATGATGTGCCCAGATCTCAATTGAAGGTCATTACACTCCCTTAGATCGGTTCCTATGTCTGGTGTTTCAATTATTTGAATAGATTGTACTGGTCTATTATTGGGATTAGGGTTGGGTTGGGCTGGGAGTTGTGGTCTTAAATTAAACTGGGGGTTTTGTTGTAATGCTGGCAGTGTAGGTTGAGGGAGTGGAATGTTTCCTACTAGCTGGTTCATTGGTCTTTGCCAGTTTGTCTGCCAGGCTTGACTCTGTGAAGTAGGAGGGGAACATTGTGGTGGATATACATTATTTTGCCAATATGGTAGGGTATAGGGAAATTTGGCCAACTAGGTTGACTTGGTGGATTCGGCCATGGTGATGATGAAGGAAATGGTTGTTGTGACCAATTTGAGAATGGAGATTGATTTTGCCACATAGTATTGTATTATTAAGCATGATATTGTGGAGGATGAAAAGAAGAATCTAGATCAGAGAAGATACCTGATTTTCGTGGCTGCCATTGACAGCGCTGATTAAGTAGGTACACCGATTCTGGCTCTTCCTCTGCTTCCTTGTATACTGCTTTTAATCCAGGAAGTGAGGGACAGCTTTCCGTAGAATGATCTTTTGTACAAATGGCACAGGCTTGAACCACATCTAATGGACATTCTTTGTGGTTGTGTTTCTTTCTGCACCTAAGACAAAAGATTGCCAAATTTTGTTCTGCCTCTGCTTGCTTTTGCTTGGCCTGCATAATATCAAGTTGTGTTGTCAGAGTCCCTAATATGTCGGTTTTAAAATTTTCTAATAAGTTTCCAATTTCTACACGAGTTACTCCTTCTGCAGAATTTTTGTTAAACCGATCATGTTCTACTTGTTTTAGTCTTGTGCTGCCTCTTGAAAACCTCATACATAAATTAATAATACCAGCAAAATTTTCTTGGTAAACATCTCCTTTTCCCATAATGTTTAATGTTTCAATCCATTGTTCCTTCATTCCTTTAATTAATGTAGTTTTCAATACATTATCAGGTAAGGGTAATGATGCATAAGGAGATCTTTGAAGATTATACTGAAAACGCTCGACATATTCCTCTAATGTTTCATTTGGTCTAGCCACCATATGAAATATTTCATCTTTCAAATCTCTAGACCTACAATAATCTTGATATTTTTATAGAAATGATTCTTTCATTTGGTCTCAGTTATTTATAACACCACCACCCAACCCCATAAACCATCGTAAAGTAGCTCCTTTTAATGTAGAGGGAAATAATTTCAGTTTCTCGGGGTCGGTGGTATAGTCATAACCTCTACACAACACATCAAATTCAAATAATAATGCATCAGGGTCTTCTGATGTAAGGCCATTAAATGTAGGGATATGCTGGAGAGGAATTGTTTTCATAGGAGCATTAGCTGCAATGTCCACGATGGGATATTGCAGTGTCGAAGTTTGGGTGTTTGGCTGGTTTTGGGCCATTTGGTCAAATATGTGCCAATAATCTTCTGGGATATCTAGGAGGTTATTCCTAGGCTGACGAGGAGGATTGGCTTCAACAAGAATGGCCTTAGCAACACTTCCTTTATCTGGGATGATGAAAGTTCCTACTGTCTGGGGATATTTTGGCTCTTGAGGTTCTTCAACTTTGTTATGGATGATTTTTGCAGCACTTCCCTTATCTAGGCTGCTTAATGGCGGAATTATCCCAAGGGGAGATTCTGGTTCTTCAGTTTCCCTGATTTCTCCTCCCCATTCACAGAGGTTGCTAAGGTTCCCTTCTTGCAATGATTTTGGGCTAGAATTCTCAATTTCTTGTAAATCCTGCTCTTCGATATGACTATGCACCTCAGCAAAGGCTACAGATGGTGATCCTGTGGCCTGAAGAGAACTAGTAGGTTGTATAGAAGTGACTTTTCTAGGCCCTACTGAAGGCTGAGATTCTGCTTTCTTAAAGATTTCGTCTATAAAGGTTGATCTGCCTAGGGTCACTGGCCCCTTAGCTTTATCAGGCTTGGGTAGAGGTTTGGGATTCTTTTCTGGCTTTTTCTGCCTAGTCATGCACACGAATCAACTACTAATTTCTACGCAAATAAAATAGCAACAAATCTGCAGGAAAGCGGGTAGGGGAGCAGGGCTATTACATACTCCGCACGCAGGTTCTTACCTTCTATTTTTAAAACCCAATTCTTTCCTAACAGGTTCTTACACTACTCTGGAAAAGAGACAAATGGCTACACATTTCCCCAGCAATGGCGCCAAAATGTCGAGTAGTAAAAGGGTATTTTTCACCTATATTTACCCTACATTAATTGTCAATCCAGGAATGATTTTCTATTTCAAAGAGTGTACTCAGTTTGAGGCGGTCATTTGTCAGAGTAATGCTAGCAGTATAGTGCTCTCAATACAAGAGTAAATGGATGCTTGAAATGAAATCTATTTGCGGAAAGAAACCTGGAATTCAAATCATGTGTTCAGAAAGCTATAATAATTTATCAGTCGAGGGTACAATAACAATAACTCTTCCCTTCGTAAACTGATGCAATTAAAGAAGGACTCAAAAGAAGGATCGTCAAACTGGGAACTAAACAATATAGGTCAATGTTCACTATAGTTTCAAACCTTCTGCACACCAAAGCAATGATGATCTTCGAATAGCAAGAAATGGAACAGCAACTATCTTTATGAATAATATTGAATAACAACACCTTATCCCGTGAATGCAACAATAATTATAATCTACGGGAACTAAGTAACAACTTTCAATTTGAACAGCAAACAGAAATGGAACAGCAAACTCTCAGAAATAAAGTATAGAACAACAATTGAAATCAAAATTTACGGCTATCCAAGTTAAACACACAACACATTTAATCAGTAAAAGGAACAGTAATCAAAGCTCGATACAGTACACATGAATCATAGCTATAGAATAGCAACAATTGTAATGGAACAACAATTGTTTCAGAACGAAAATGGTTTTAGAACAACAATGATAACAGAGTACTAATTCTAAATAAACAGCAGTCACGATTTTAAGAGTAAATCATACAGTAGTACTGATCCAAGAACATACAGCTCGGTTAGTCTGTAAGGAATAGCAATGCTATGTGATTTTTCAAGAGGAACACTAATGCAATGTAGAGTTAAAATGATAACATAGCATTCTTGTGAGTAACAGTAATATTTAATCAAGTATGACAGAGCCGATATGTAAAATAGTAAAGTGCTTCAGATTACTGAGTAGAGTGAAGGAAAGAAATCAAACCACACATGAATGAGAAATATGATACAGGAGCAAGTGATCCACTAGGGCCAGGCCCTTAGCCTCTAGGAACTCACTTCTTCAGGCTACTCCAAAATCAACGATAGAACAACAACCAGGTTTTTATATTAAAATATGAAACAGAGTTACATGGACTCGCTCTTCAAAGAGAGTCGATGATCAAAGTTCAAGTATCGAAGAAAATTTCATAAAAATAATAATAGTCTTTTCCCCCCAAGCTAACAGTGCTACCCCTTTTTATAATAGCCAAACAGCAATATTAACAATGCAGAAGATCGTTAAGATAGCGATCCCTCAGGATCAAAGGATCCTGAGGGATTCGTTAAGTTGTTAACTTTCAGTTATCTTCTTGTTCTTTTGCACTGATTGGAGATCTCCTTTTCCTTTTTCCAGCTAATACACTCCAATTTGGATCACCTTCTTTGAGCGCAGTTCCCTGCCAAAGGGACAACAGTTAACTTGGTCTCATTCTTTCCTTTGGGATGAAAATCCTCCGTTTTCTCCTCTTTCTGCATAGAAAAAGGGTAATTATTAGTCATTTCATATTCCACATAAACCTTCTGGATCTTATCATATTTTCTATGATATGCTTAGCTCATGATGTGAGAAGGTTGTGGATCTTGAAGAAAAGATAACAAGGTAAAAAAAATAACATACCTTCTCTTTTGCCCAACACAACCCTCTCACCACAGTGGTAGCACTTGTTCTTTCTTGAGGGTTTAGTGCCATGGAAAACTCATAAGTTATATCATCATCATATCCCTTGAGAAACTAAAAGAAGCCTAAACAGTGATTCCTCCTGAGGATGTCTACCACATGGGATGAAGGTAAATTCTCGATGTATCTATGGACCCTCTCCTATTGAATCCCCCTCCCATTTTCTTCATTGGATTTCACTAGGTGTAGGATGTTTTCTAGGATAGCTTCAGTATGAATTTCAGAGTAGATGAGAGCTAAACTTTAGTTGATGACTATAATTACTACAACTCCTTATAGCCAGAAAATTATTTACTTTTATAGCCTCGTTTCATGTAGCTTCCTTTAGCCTTTTGTACCTTTCATAGTTGTTCTTGTAGCTACCTCTTGTAGGATTGCTAAAGTGGGGTTCATATTTTTCGATGGCTTCCAAGGTTGGTCCCTTTCTCCTTGATTTTGAAATGAGTGAAAAAATTCATTAAATTTTTGGTTTTTATGCTATTTTTGGTCAGGGCTCGAAGCATTGTGCTGGCTGGTAGTGGTACAAGTTTTCCTAATTTGGACTGTTGGCCCACCGTTGGTGATCATTCTCTTACTTCCCATAATCATCACCCATTCTCTCTTAACTGATTTGACCACCCTTTTAACTGATTCCCATTGTTGTGACACTCTTACATGGCATGCTGATTGAAATTTCACTTTTTGATCACAAGCTGAGGGTCGCAAAGTTAACTGGCCACCTCCAGCTTATAAAAAATACCTTTCTTCCAAATTTACACATTTTTCATTATATTTTACCTAGGGAAGAGATGAGTAAGTTACCATACTTGTGCCTACCTGGGAAGAGATGAGTAAGTTACCATACTTGTGCCTACCTTTTCTTGATCGATGCATGTTGGAGTATTTAACTTTTGTGCTACTACTCAGGGAAATGCTTCCTTTCTATTTTTTTGCATATTTCTTTTTTTTCCTGTATAGATGACTGCTTGTTCTGTTCATGTGTGCAAGTGCTTGATAACTCTTTGTTGTTTCTGCTACTACGGAGTCTTGCTATGAAGAAAAATGTGTCCATGGATGACGGTACTCCTCCTCACTATGGCTATGAAGAAAAAATTGAGTTTCAAGTTGGTTGTAGTAGTGGCACAGGCTGCTCCAGGAGATCCTGTAGCAGCCCCTTCTTCTTCCTTTTTCAAGGTTTTTTTCTTCAAAGGGATGTTGGGAGGTAGTGTAGGGGTTTGAGAATGATAATAGAGCCCTGATGTAGTGAAGGGTTGTGGAAATGGAGGACATGTCCTCTAATTGCTTTTTGTGAAATTTTCCCGTTTTGTTTTTAATGAGATAAAGCTAGGTATGGGTATCGTGATTTGAATCAGGGATGCATGGATGATGGGTGAGTGTTTTGATGAAGTGAATATTCCCTTCTCAACCTAGAATATGTATGCATGTGTTGGACACATATTGTCATTAATGTCAATATGGCAATATTCAAGGAGTAGACAGAGCCAAGAGGAGCACACTGACTTATCGGAGCCAAGAGGAGGAGACAAAGCCACCAGAGGAGCAAACAGTGCAAAGAGCAGACAGAGCCAATGTTTGCATACAAATAAGTCATCAAAGAGCTTATATGCATGTAGGTAACAGCTATCAGAAGCCATCGGAGAAATGAAGGTAGCAAGACATATATATGAATTTGACACAAACGAAGGCCAAAAAAAAGAATACATATTACAAATACACTATCGACGGCGGAGTAGTATATTATATCGGCGGGTTCCATTAAGTGTCACACCTAAAACCTTCGATTGCGATAAGGTATGTGGACCCAATGGTCCTATTATATCGCACCCTATTGTTATGTCGCATCTGCAGTAATCGCAATGAATAAAGAGTAGTCACCCCCAAACGTGTGATTGTGATTATAACATGGACCCGATGGTCTGATTGTAACACAACTTAATGCTAGATCGCATCTGCTGGAGGATCGGCCCGTTGGCCATCAGCAATGTCATGGGGTCAATGTATAAAGCACCCCTGGAAGTCGTGAACGCTGATTGTGATTGCAAGAGCTGATCCGATGATATATTGCGATTTGGCTTAATGTCTTATCGCGTCCATTGGACATCGACCATTGACCATATGCTGCGACTGCCGATTGTGATTTCACTGTGAAGCCGACATAGGTATAGATATGGGTGCAATGATCCTTGAAGTCCACCCTTTAGCACTTTCACCTATTTTTTCTCATATTTCTTGTGTAATTGATATTTGGCCTGTGTGGGGTTTGGAGGTAGAAATGCAATACAATAACGCTCCCGATAGTTTAGGAGGCCTAAAGTATAGTTCAAGAGGCTGAATCAAGCCAATTGTGATTACGATTGGGATGTGGCTGTCCGTTAAACTATGCCGACTTTGTGTATACCTGCCATCATTATTAAAGGAGCATTGTTACAGTCATAACCGGTAAGATGTGTTCTCCGTGGAGTTTTGGACCTCTCAAATAAATCTACGTGTCCTCAGAAACTCAGTGAACTTGCACAGCGCAGAGGAAGTCACAATGACCAAGGAGGAAGCCTAAGAGGTGGTGTAAGCAAAAATGAATGGACAAAGGCATGGGAATGTATAAAATAGTAAAAAC
>APFE031460188.1:0-21114 GCA_000404065.3 Pinus taeda | reverse complement strand
GTAACATCAAGCATGAACACATATAACTGATAAGAAGGAACCAATCACACATAACACAGAATATATCACTAGGGAAAGCACCAACATAAAACCCCAACATTGTATTATCAAATCCAGTGGAGATCCTTAACAACATACAAAAAGAATCAGCTCAATAGCTATCCTGCTTTCTCTGTAATCAGAAGATGAAAATCATGGACTACCTAGGCCTCAATATATAGGCTAAAAATTGGCCTAATCATACTTGTTGTCACCTCAGGTCCAAATACGTAGTCATAGAAGAAAATAGATTCCTTCCTCATGCAAGGAATACTTACTAGAAATATCCTAGCATCTGATAGTACATTGTCCCTCATTTGATCTCAACTGGGTCTTTGTCTGAACTGCCATGCATCAGTTATTCATGAGAGAATACTCAGTTATCTAAAAATAATAGTTGTCACATGCATGCAAGCATCAACAAACAATATCTCATTAATTGAACAACTTGTTAAATTAATCTCACTGGACTTGACTAAGTTAAACTAAGTCAACTGATTCTCTCAATATAGAACTGAAACTTATCTCCTTTAATCAAGGGATAAATTCCTAAATCAAGAGAGAAAATAATTGCATGATCTCACAAAGACTTCAAGTTTAATTTTCCATAACTAATTAACTCATGGAGATTAATTAATTAATATTTTAAACTGTTGGTAAGACCAAATTCGTTTTTACTTCCTATAGTTAGACCAGGGACTGCTAAAAATAGGAAGGGACCTAGAAATGTTATCTTTATAATTTTCTATTTTTAGCAGTTTCACCTCTCACCCAAGGTGGCCAAAATGCTCATTGGCCAAACTGCTATTTTTAGACATACTATTTTTAGCACTTTCTAAATTTAGCATTTCTTGTTGCACATTTTTCAACACTCCCTCTCAACAAGAAAGGCTTCCTCTCGAACCCGATCCTGTAACTCTGGAATGTTCTGCATGCAACACATCTACCAAGTGTGGTTTCTCCAGCAACACTCGGAACAAAAAACTCCCAACTGACCAATCTGTTGGGCTAGAAACATACTCTGATGCTAAAGCTCTACCTGCTGCTGAAAAGTGCTCCCTCTCTAACCTCTGCGCTACTGCAACATCTCCATGCATCTCGCACCATTGCACCCTTGTCTATGCTACCCTACACTGTACAACACACTTGTGCCTCTCGCATTGTTGCAGCCTACATGCTCTGTGCTATCCTAGGATTCCCTGCACTGTAGCTCTCTTTGCCGCTCCATCCACATCTGTCTCTACCCAATCAGTCAGTTCTTGCTACTCCACATTGGGGCTCTCGTAGAAAGGTCTCATCCAAGAGGTTGGGTACCTCAAGGATTCTGCCCCTTCTCCTTGGGACAATCACTCTATATCGCCCCACCTCCTACCTGGAGGTATGGCTGCATGTGATCCCTCTACCCACCTAGCTTGAAGTTTCCACCTACTGGAGGTCTCTGCATGAGTAGATGTCTCTACTTGATCTCCACTCAGCTTCCACTGTTGTGGCTGCTCCATAACCTCTTGAAGCTATTGCACCAATCGTGGCCCCTCCACAATCATTTGAGACTTCTTCTGGCACTGCATGTTGAGAGGTAACATACCCTCCCTCTCAACCACCAAGTCTCCATCAAGCTTTGCATGCATCTTGAACCTCAAGAGCATATAGGTTCTTGACCCATGAACCAATCTGCTTCACTTGTCTAGTGATGATGTGTCTAAGGAAAACCTTTCCCTTACTGAAGACTACATCATAGCCTCTGTCTTCCAGCATCGTGATCGAAACCAAGTTTCTCTTCAGTCCTGGTACATACTTGACATCAGTTAAGGTAAGGCGAGCTCCATGCTCCCTCTGAAAAATAACCATGCCTACACTTGAGACACTATACTTCTCATCATTACCCATCACTATGAGTATCTAGAGATCTTTCTCCTCCAAAGTATTGAACAAACTCTTTTCATCGGTCATGTGGAAAAACGCTCCACTATCAAGAAACCAACCACTTCCCACCATGGATGAAACCATGCATGTGAAGAGTGTGAAATCCAACTTAAACCATGAAGCAAGTGCCTCACCTTCAGATTTTTCCTCGGATACCTTCTTAGATTTCCTTCGTGGACAATTTGCAGCATAATGGCCCACCTCATGACAACGAAAGCATCGGACTTTCGATTTTTCAACCTTCTTCCCACCATTGGAAGAACTAGATTCGGAAAGAGAAACCTTCTCCTTCCCCTTCTTTGCCTTACTCACTAAGACACAATTCTCCTCATCCTCCATGGATGAAGAACTGTCTCCGGTGCTCCGTCTGATCTCTTCCTGCATCAAATCCAACCATAGTCATTCCTAATCTGACAGTTTCTCCCTTCCATTAACTGAGTCCTGGTAGCTATGCCAGCTCTTAGGAAGGCCAAGGAGTATGAGACTCACCATATCATCATCAGCTGTCATGACCCCTACACTTGAAAGCTCATCTCTGCATGTGATGAGCTTGGTCAAATACATAGAGATCGTCTCATCCTTTTCACACTTGATCTCTCGAAGTTTTTCCTTTAGTGCCAGATTCCTCTGATCACTGCTATTCTGATATAAATCTTTCAATTTTTTCCACATTGCATGCAGAGTCTCTTCCCATGAAGGCTTGAGACAATGTGATCTCGCACTCCCTCCAAGAGAATTCTCCTAGATCTAGCCACACACTTCTTACATTTCGCTAGTTGAGTAGCATCAGTAGGCTTAGGGACTTCTTGATCAATGAAGTCCTTAAGGCTGTTATCTTCCAATACTACCTCCATGCAATCCTTCCAAGCTATATAGTTTGAGCTGCCATCAAGGACATACTCAAGCCTCAAACCATATAATGCCATCGGTGAAATAGATGTGATAAGAACTTGAGATCTATATCCCGAATAATAAACTTTGAATTCCTTCTTCTATACTGTTCTTCCTTGATCACCTGTGCTCTGATACCATGTCAAATTTTCTCTACAAATCAGCTAGCTCACTGATATCATGTAGAAATTTCACTTGTAGATCCAACTAATATATGCAAAGTAATAAAGCATAATACTAGATCTACATCTACCATAAACTTAGTGGAAGCTAATCAACCATGAGAAACATCAAGCATGAACACATATAACTGATAAGAATGAATCAATCACACATAACACAGAATATATCACTGGGGAAAGCACCAGAATAAAACTCCAACACTGTATTATCAATCAAGTGGAGATCCTCAACAACATATAAAAAGAATTAGCTCAATAGCTATCCTGCTCTCTTTGTAATCAGAAGATGAAAATCATGGGCTACCTAGGCCTCAATATATAGGCTAAAAATTGGCCTAATCATACCTGTTGTCACCTCAGGTCCAACTACGTAGTCATAGAAGAAAATAGATTCCTTCGTCATGCAAGGAATACTTACAAGAAATATCCTAGCATCTGATAGTACATTGTCCCTCATCTGATCTCAATTGGGTCTTTGTCTGAACTGCCATGCATCAGTTATTCATGAGAGAATACTTAGTTATCTGAAAATAATAGTTGTCACATGCATGCAAGCATTAACAAACTATATCTCATTAATTGAACAACTTGTTAAATTAATCTAACTGGACTTGACTAAGTTAAACTAAGTCAATTGATTCTCTCAGTATAGAACTAAACCTTATCTCCTTTAATCAAGGGATAAATTCCTAAATCAAGAGAGAAAATAATTGCATGATCTCACAAACACTTCAAGTTTAATTTTCCATAAATAATTAACTCATGGAGATTAGTTAATTAATATTTTAAACTGTTGGTAAGACCAAATTCGTTTTTACTTCCTATAGTTAGACTAGGGACTGCTAAAAATAGGAAGGGACCCAGAAATGCTATTTTTGGAAGTTTCTATTTTTAGCAGTTTCACCTCTCACTCAAGGTGGCCAAAGTTCCCATTGGCCAAATTGCTATTTTTAGACATGCTATTTTTAGCAGATCTATTTTTAGCACTTTCTAAATTTAGCATTTCTTTTTGCACATTTTTTAATAGAAATCAACTACAAGCATCATATAAAGCATAGCAAAGAAAAACAATAACTCATACACAATATTTCTCCTTACAATTATTAATTGTGACTCATAATACACTTAAAACAACAAATTAAACAAAATAAGAGCATTATTTCTTACACATGAATTGTTGGAAACCATGACAATACTTGGGGTGGGGTGGGGGGGGGGGGGTGTGGGTGTTGGGGGGGGGTGAATCAGTATTGTAGGAATTTAACCAATTTAAATTTCTTTTTACTTTGTGCACACCATTAAATACTTAAGCAATAACTTTAAATAACCATAATAAATATTAATGTCAACAATCACAATGGAACACACAAGCACAAGTAACTTTCAAACTGCTCTTCAATTCATTCATAGGGCAAGCTATAACTTACAATTACAATGTTATGGATAAAACCAACAAGAAGCTACAACTCCTTTATTTATTAGTTGCAATTGATTGGAGCTACAACCCTAACTATTATCAAACACCACTCGAAGGAGCACCAATCCCTGATTAGCAAGCTACAACTTGCTTTGACACTCACTGTTCCATTTTTCATCCATTTTCATACTAGGATCAATGACTGCCTTCTTTACTTTTTAACAAATAAATTATCTCAGTCACCACTCAAAAACACCAACAACAATCTCTGATTACTATGACCACCATACTAACACTTCATTGCACCAGAAGCTCCATCTCAAAAAATTCGTACACATTTGGCTTAATCATGCCTGCTTTTTCAAATTTTCCTTTTGCTAACTTTGGCTTTGTTTATTTTTGAAATAATGCATGAAGCCTTTATTTTTTTCCTTTGTGCTATTTATATTAGTCCTCTAGACTTTTTCCCCAAGTTATCTGACCTCAATAACCATTCTCTGTAAGTTAAATTGATTTTTTCTATTTGTTTTAGTCAATCTATATTTTTACATGATTTAACAGTCCACTTGTGATATTTATCTACAGTTAAGTTGGCTTAGCTGCCAATTCCATTGTTAAAGCTGATAGTTCTGCTATTATGAGTCTAAGCCCCCTTCACTGACTCATTTTCCTTCTCTAAGACCTTTTCAATCCTATCGGGTGCTATCCAACAGGGTGACATGTCCCGTGGGGACTACCAGACACTCTCTCTATTGGCTATTGTTCTACCTCCATGGCTTGGTC
Source organism: Pinus taeda (assembly GCA_000404065.3). Taxonomy (NCBI): domain Eukaryota; kingdom Viridiplantae; phylum Streptophyta; class Pinopsida; order Pinales; family Pinaceae; genus Pinus; species Pinus taeda. Next base: position 15,879 of record APFE031460188.1, on the reverse strand, counting down.
CCTTCTGCCTGACGCTACCTCTCTGCGCACCACTAAAAAATTGTTGGGATCCTTCTAGTGGGATGTCATCACATTGATGTCACTCCTATCATGTGTCTAACTCTCAGTGGTGATACCTGTAACTCATAAATGGGCCTTATGGGTGCCCAAAAACCTTGAATCTACTTTCCGTGTGTCCATGTCGACGCCATCCTCTGACGCTATCTCTACCAATCATGAGCTGCCACTTGTCTTCTTGAAGGAGAGAGGAAAGGTCCTCCAAGGCCTTGTTTTGTGACTATTTCCTTTGTTATTTCATTTTCTGAAAAACCACCGGGTTCAAGAATTTCCCTCGACACCAATTCTGAGTGGTTTGTAGTTTTGAGAGAGGTGACCCTAGGGTAGCTCTTAGTTGTTGATATACACAATCAACAAAGCAGGAAACCACTCCCAATTACCACTACTTCTCTCTAAAGGGTCATCTCAGGTGTTATCAGATAGTGGCCATGTGGCCTTTAGCCCCTTTAGCCCTAGAAATAAAGGTTTTTCTCCATATGACTTGGTCTTGTGATCATTGACTAGGCGCTTAGGCATTAAGCCATTCAAGGTCCTATTGGGGGCATTATTTCTATTTATAATTTTTTTTGGGCCCTTGGTCTCATTTTTGTCTGAAATGAACCAAACAACAAGCTACCACCCAAAGCCCCTATCCCATAACTTTTCCAAAATTATAGTCATAAAATGTTACGAGATCCGGGGTTTCGAGGTGTGGCAACACCTTAATACACTTCATTGTTGTGATAAAGCATAACCTTACATATTTCAACCTTCCAGGGTTCCTCTCCTAATTTATTTTCACCATGTTACCAGATTCTGGGATTTTTGGTGTTCCAGGATTCTGGGGTTCCGATTCTCAACTCTATTTCTACCATGTTACGAGATTCTCGGATTTCCGGGGTTCAAGGGTTCTAGGATTTTGACTTTTGTAGGCCCAACTTTGAATGCCTCTAACTTTTGATCCGGGAGTCTATTTTCAGACTTCGTTATATCATTGGAAATCTTTTTCATAGTAATTTCTATCTGAGTGAGTCAGATATGGCATTTGAGCACATATAATACATAAAATATGGCTTCAAAATTCCTGCTATTCTTTGCACCTATGTATTTCTTCTTGTGCCTAGAACCTTCTCTTCTGAGATATTTCTTTGACCCATGTGCTTCCTAGTGTCACCTGCCATCACTGAACACTTTGTTTCCATCACCTTGTTTCCATCATTGATAAAATATATCAACAATCTCCCCCTTTGGATTGATGGAAACAAAAAAAATCAAACAAAACACCCTTGGCTTTTCTAAAAAACATACTTAGCAAAAACATGAGTGTTTCTCTAGTTTTGGTTTTAGTACCATCTTGAACACCCTTTTTTTATCACTAGATAACTCTCCCTTTGATATCAATGTCAAAAGACACCACATGCTCCCCCTGTCAACATGCTTCTCTTGTCTACACCTTTCTCTATCATGTTGATGCTTGTGGGTCTGACAACTTCACCAATATACATTGAAAAATATACCAACTGCCATGGTTCCTCTTGGAGGAGGAGATAGTGAAGGGAGGAAAAACTAATGACCCCCAATCTTGCCTCAAGTACTCAAACTATTCTCTAGGGAGTAGCTTTATAAAAATATAAAAAAATTGGTCTTTTGTGGGAACATACTCAAGCTTCACACTCTGAATTACAACTTTCTCCCTCAATATATGATACTTGATGGGGATATTCTTGGTATTAACGCGAAATACTAGATCCTTTGACATGCTAATTCCACTTGTGCTATCACAAATAACATGGATCAGATGATCATAAAACACTTGTACATATTTCAAAGTTATCTTCATCCATAGAATTTGAGTACAATAGGATGCTGCTACAATATATTCTGCTTTAGCTGTAGATAAGTAAATAGAAGTCTGATTCATGCTTAATCATGAGACTAGATAGTCTCTTAGAAAGAAAGCACCGCCACTTGTACTCTTTCTATCATCCACATCAGCTTCCAATCAACATCAGTAAAAATCATAAATGAAAAATATTTACCTCTTGGGTACCACAATCCATAGTCCATTATTTCTCTAAGATATCTGAGAATTATTTTGGCTGCAAGGAGATGACTTTGTCTAGGAGCTTCTTAAAATATTCCAACTATTGCAACAACTTGCATGATGTATGACATTGAAGTTTTAAATTACAAAAGGTTGCCAATGATGGATCTATATAAGGTATGGTCCAAATATGGAGATTCATCCATCTTACTAAGCTTGCAACCATTGGAGTGCTCGCTAAAGAGCATTCTTCCATGCCAAAATTCTTTAACACTTCTTTGAGATACTTGCTTTGAATATAAATATTCCTTTGGGGGTTTGTGCAATTTCCAATCTAAGAAATTAGGAAATCTCTCCAATCATGGACATCTTGAATTTTGCCTTCATACTAGCTGCAAATTCATTGTTCAACAAATCTGAATTACTTGCAAGGATGATATCATCAACATATACTACCACCACAATGAGTTTTCCATCCTTTTATTTGACATCTAGGGTGCTGTCAACTGTACCTGTTTTGAATCCACACTTGATCAGGTAGCTATATAGCTTGGAATACCAAGCTCTAGGGGCTTGCTTGAGACCATACAAAGCCTTCTTAAGTATGCAAACATCTCGATTGTTTGTCAGCTGAAAACCCACTTTGTGCCAATGACACTCTTGCTTGTAGCACTTAGAACAAGTTACGAAGTCTGATTTTTTCTATTTCGTCCAAATATTCATTCATGGCCTTTAGCTAATACTGATATTGACTAGATTGAACAATATCCTTTGGATCCTCGATGGACAACAATTCAACATGTGCCCATGTGAGGGAATCCTGCAACGTCCTTCTGGATTGTACTCTAGAATTTAATTCACCAACTATTTGAGTAGATAGGTGGTTTTTTTGTACATACCTTGGTGGATATCTAGCTTGAGGGATAGGGGGTTCTTTCTCACTTTCTTCTACATTTTCCTCAACATTCTCATTACCAATGCTTGTTGGTTCATCAACAATGGATTTTTCGAGTTGTTTCACTTCTTGATCATCATGCTTATCTATCTTTACATCGATGCAGTGAATGATTCTCTTGATGACTTTATTGTAAGATATGTAACCCTTGATGTTGTGTGAATAACTTAGAAAAATGCCTTGATCTACTCTGACATCGAATTTCCCAAGTTTCTCATAATTTCTTTTGATGTAGAATCTACTGCCAATTTTTTTGAAGTGCTTGACTATTGCAGGTATGCCACACCACATCTGATAAGGAGTTTTGTCATTGTTGGGTCGAAAATGAGCTTTGTTTAATATGACAACTGTTGTGTGAATAACCTCTACCCAAAACCTTTGCTAAACATGCTTTTCTGTCATCATTGCTCTAACTAACTGTTGTACTAACATGTTTTCTCTCTTTGCAATACCATTTTGTTGGGGAGTCTCTGTTATGGTAAATTACCTTTTAATGCAATTCAATTTGTAGAATTCGTCAAGTTCCCTTGAAGTGAACTCACCTCCATTGTCATACCTTATGCTTTTGATTATACAATCTGTTTCGTTCTTAGCCATGGATTTGAACTCTTTTAACTTGTCAAAAGCTTCAAATTTTTCTTTTAGGAATGCAACCCATATCATCCTGCTGAAATCATCAATTATTAGCATGAAATATAACTTATTGGTAGGTGACTTCATTCCTGATGGCCAACATAATTGCATGTGTACCAATTGTAATGTTTTTGCTGAAATGTTTTCCTTTGCATTGAAAGAAACTTGAGCTTGATTTGCCAATTGGAATTATTCACAAATATTGTTCTCTGGTTTTGAAATCTTGGGAAATTCCTTGACTGCAATTTTCTTATTCAGCTTGAAAATCTGGTCAAAGTTAAGGTGTCCAAGCCTTTTGTGCCATAATTGTATCTCATCTATCTTGGTCAAACAACACTTTTCTATCTTCTCCTTCAACACATAGACATTGTTGTCTGTTCTTACAACCTCAACAATTATTTCACCTATGCTTGTGGACTTGATTTGACATTTTTTGGCTCTAAAAACGACATCATATCCTTTATCACACTTTTGAGACACACGCAATAGATTATGTTTGAGCCCATCAACATATAAAATGTTCTTAGCTTTACCTTTTCCATTTGAGATACTAACCAATCCTTTTGCAATTATTTTTCTCGAAGAATTGTTACCAAAAGTAACATTACCTTTGTCAACTGGCTTCCAAGTGAGAAACTTGCTTTTGTCTCCTGTCATGTGCCTGGAACAACCATTTTCCACATATGAACAGATCCGACCATTTTGTGCATATAATGCAATATCACGTTGCTCTGATTTTTCTTTTTTCTTTCCATACTTTGGGATTATGTCCAGTTTGTTCAATAAATGGATCTATCTTCTTTTCTTTTAGCCTATAATTGACAGCTATATTCCCAAAATTTTGGCACTTATTACACTGCACTTGATAATTCAGGGGAGCAAAGGAATTATTATACCTAGGTCTGCTTCTTCTTTGTTGAATTATTATTTTGGATTTGAGATGTCTATAGGAGAGATTAACTTTGCAATTTGCTACTCCATGGCCATAATTTGTGCACGTAAAATAATATCTAGGGAAGTCATGGTACCTATATGGTTGCCTTCTACGTTGAGAATAATTTTGAGAAAATTGATTTGCATGGACATCGTACTCCCTTTGTTTTTGTTTATTTCTCTTTTCTTAGTAATTGTATCTTGCTGCTATGTGGGCCCTTCTTTTTCTAGGGGAACAAAGGTAATTTTGCTTTTTCATTTGAGTTATGATGTTGTGCTAGACTTAGCTTCAAAGGATAGACCAATTTGATATTTAGATATGCATTGAGCCTCTAATATCTCATTTAAATTTTGAGTCCCTTTACTAAATTTCTTATTGAAGTTGAGTTTTGTTTTTGCCTTCTCCACCTCCTTCTTTAGTAGTATGATTTCTCCTTCCATCTTATCACATATTTGAGTCTTTTGATTCAATTGTTGTTCCAAGGTTTCTTATATTTTCTTAGCTTCTTCTAATTGCAGAAGTAATGACTCAACAACCTCAACCTTATCTTGTAATAAAGACTCCTTTTGGTTTTTTTTCTTCCTCAACCTTTCTATTTCTTTAAGAGAACTTAACAAATCTCCCTCAAGGTTGACTTCTCCTTCTTCATTATCAAAGTTAATAGCCTCGACTTGCAAATTCTCAATGGCCATTAGCATGAATTGCTTAGGGCTCTCATCCTCTCTATCATCATCTAAGGATTGACTAGTTTTAGTTTCTGAAGAGATCTCATCCTAAGCATAGAAGCCTCTTTTCTTAGCCTTATTTATATCCTTCTGAACATTCTTAAGCTTTTCTTTAGGATCATAATATTTTTTGTTCTTTTCAGGAAACTTTGATGCATAATAACCAAATTTTCCACAATTAAAACATTTAAAGGGAAACTTACCTTTATACTTGCCTAATCCTCACTTGCGCCTCCTTAGAAAGTTAGCTTCTTATTAATATAATGCACAAAATGTGCTAACATGCTCACCCTCACACTTAATTTCTACTTTGGAAGATTATTCTTTGGTTGCAGACTTTCCTTTAAAACTCCTTATCACATAGGCAGTGAGTATTCCAAGGAGTTGATCTAGAGTGAGAGTGTTCAAATTTCCCATTTCTTTAATGGATGACACCTTGGGATTAAACCTCTTAGGAAGAGATCTGAACACCTTTTGAACTACCACATCTTCATCTAACTTTTCATCAATCCCTCTTATGGTGTTCACAACTTCATCAACTCTTAAAAAACTCTTTGCAACCTCTTCATCATCATGCATGCTTAAAGGTTCAAATTGCATCCTAAAACCTTGGAGTTTAGCTTTCTTTACCTTGATGTCTCCTTCATAGTAGTTTCTCATACTCTCCCAGATAACTTTGGTAGATGTGCGATCCATTTCCTTGAAATTTTTAGATTCAGATAGGGAAACAAGCAAGGCATGCATTTCTTTAGCATTGCATGTGAACTCCAACTTCTGATCTTTGGTTACCAACACTAGGGCCTTTGATATTCTTCTTCCACATCATCCCATACATCATCTCCAAGTGATTGAATATAGGTATTCACCCTCACTTTCCAAAACACATAGTTTTTTCCATTAAACATAGGTTCCTTATTGGTAAATCCCGCTTCCTGGTTTGCCATGGTACTTGATCTTTCTTCCAGCTATTAGACTGATCAGGCATAATCTACTCTTATATCAATTGTTGGAAACTAGGACAATAATGAGAGGGGGGGGGTGAATCAATATTGTAGGAATTTTACCAATTTAAATTTCTTTTTTACTTTGTGCACAACATTAAATACTTCATCAATAACTTTAAATAACCATAAAAAATATTAATGCCAACAATGATAATGGAACACACAAGTGCAAGTAACTTTCAGAATTTCTCTTCGATTCATTCATAGGGAAAGGTACAACTTGCAATAACAATGTTCTAGCTACAACCAACAAGAATCTACAACTCCCTAATTTATCAGTTGTAATTAATTGGTCTTACAACCCCAACTATTCTCGAGCACCCACTCGAAGGAGAACCAACCCCTCATAAACAAGCTACAACTTGCTCTGACACTCATTATTCCATTTTTCATCCATTTTCATACTAGGATCAATGAATGCCTTATCTTCTTTTTAAAAAACAATTTATCTTAGTTACCACTCAAAAACACCAACAATAATATCTTATTATTGTGACCACCTTACTAACACTTCGCTACACTAGAAGCTCTGTCTCAAAAGCTTGTACACATTTTGCTTGATTAGGCCTAGTTTTATAGATTTTACTTTTGTTAACTTTGGCTTTGTCTATTTTTGAATTGATGCATGAATCCTTTATTTTTTTCCTTTGTCCTACTTAGATTAGTCCTCTAGACTTTTTCTCCAAGTTATTTGACCTCAACAACCATTCTCTACAAGTTAAATTGTGTTTTTCTACTTGTTTTAGTCAATGTCTTTTTACAAGATTTAACATTCCTCCTACTATTTTTATTTGCGGTTAAGTTGGCCTAACTACTAATTCCATTGTCAAAATTTATAGTTCCACTATTCTGTGCCTAAGCCCCTTTCGCTGGCTCCTCTTAGCCTTAAGACAGGGTCTTTGTGAACATCAACTTAGGCCCTGGGCATTAAGCTCTTTTCAATCATGTGGGGGGATATCCACTAGGCTAACATGTCTTGTGGGGACTACCTGATGCTCTCTTTATTGATTGCCACTCTACCTTTGTGGCTTGGTCCCTTGTGTCTGGGGATGCCTCTTTGTGCACCACTAACAAACTACTATGATCTTGATAGCGGGATGTCATCACGATGGTGTCACTCTTTCAATGTGTTGACCTCTGAGTGGTGACATGTGTCACTAGGAAATGGGCCCTCTGGGTGCCCAAAAACCTCAAATCTGCTTGCCATGTGTCCATGTTGACATCATCCTCTGACAGTGTCTATGCCAATCATGAGCTGCCACCTATCTTCCTGGAGGAAAGAGAAAAGGTCCTCCAAGGCCTTGGTTTGCAACTATTTTCTTTGTTATTTCATTTTTCGAAAACTACTGGGTTCAAGAATTTCCCTTGACACTACTCTTCAGTGGTTTGTGGTTTTAGGATGGGTGACCCTGGGGTAGATCTTAGTCGTTGACCTATATCATACACAGAGTGGGAAATCACTCGCTATGACCACTACTTCTCTCTAAAGGTCCATCTTAGGTACTTTTAGTTAGCCACCACGTGGCCTTTATCCCCTTTAGGCCCAAAGTAAAGGTTTTTCTCCATATGACCTAGTCCTGTGATCATCAATTGGGCACTTAGGTGCTAAGCCCTTCAACGTCTTGTCGGGGCCTTGTTTCCATTTATAATTTGTTTTGCACCCTGTCTCATTTCTATGTGAAATGACCAAACAACACTAACACTCGTAGCCCCTATCCTGACACTTTTCCAAAATTCTAATTATAAAATGTTATAAGATCTTAGGTTCTGGGGTGTGGCCTCACCTTAATACACTCCGTTGTTGTGATAAAACATAACCTTAGAGATTTCAACCTTCCAGGGTCCCTCTCATTATCTGTTTTCAACATGTTATGAGATTCCAGGATTTCTGGGGTTTCAGGATTCTGGGGTTTCGGGCTTCGACTCTATTTTTAATGTGTTATGGGATTCTAGGATTTTTGGGGTTCTGGGGTTCCAAGATTTTGAATTTTGTAGGCCCAACTTTGAATTCCTCTAATGTTTGATATAGGAGCCCATTTGTAGACTTTATTATACTATTGGAAATATATTTCAGAGTACTTTCCAGTTGAGTGGGTCTAATGTGGCCTTTAAGCTCATATACTGCTTAAAAAATGACTTCAATCTCCCTACTATTATTTGCACCTGGATCGTTCTTCTTGTGCCTAGAACCTGCTCTTTTGAGATATTTCTTTGACACTTGTGCCTCCTGCTACAACCTGAAATCATTAAACACTTTCTTTCCATCACCCCATTTCCATCATTGACAACATATCTCAACATGAATTATTCCATAGCCACATACAAATCCATACAAAAATACAACATATTTATCTTGGAAAATCTAATGGAAAGCTATATTTGAATGGTTTCTTAGTATTATTTCTATAATATTTGGTTATAAAGCAACTCTTGACTCCCTATTCATCCTCCTCTCTTTGGCCAACAATAAGAAGAAGCCAAAAAATCCCTTCAAAAGTGAAGTTACAAGAAGAAATAGTTAGAGCTAGAGTAATGAGAAGGTTGATAAGCTCAACCTTTCATTTCCCATTCCTTAGGCTTTTCTATTCAATTTTATTTAATTTTGTTTTTCCTCTCTTTATTCTCATTTACACACTCTTCTAGGGTCTCCTCTTAGCAATTAAATATGAGTTAATAATTTCATTTCTATATGTGATTTAAGAATATTTATTAAACTAATATTATCAAAATATCCATCCATTAATAAAAATATCACCTCCATTATAACTCACTCTCAGGAGTAAGGAAACAACTTAAACTTAATATGATTCTATTAGGTCCTTGAGATCACAATCAATAAGTAAATGCATTGGTAAATGAGCCCACTTCTCTAGAAGTTGGAATGCTTAGGAAAAATGAAGGTTTTATATCAACCAATTCCTTCATACCCATATCTCTCAAATGAAGGAATACAACACCACATTAATGTACACCTTGTTTCAAGAACAAGTGTAATGTATTGATTATGAGGTGTGTAGATTTGAAAAGACCTATATACCCCTCCTTCATATTCCCAAACTTAATTTTGGTTCTTCCTTTGAACACTGCATTTAGATTTACTGCCAAGGTGGTGGGATGATGGATTTCAATTGGGAAGTGTGGAGAAATGGATGGATTAAGGCTTCTCTACTAGGAAATTGACGGGTAAGAATATCCCTAAGTCTGTGGATTGTTTTATGGAATTTTTTTCCTAAAGGATTTAGGTTCATAATGCACTATGTGCGTGGGATGATCACCACATTGGCTTTTGAAATTCTGTGTTTGAATTTATAGGGTTAGTTTATCATGGAGATACTTTTGGAACTTTTCCCTTTGATCTCATGGGAGTCAATTATATGGCACTATTCTCTATTGGTATTAGTAGGTATATTTATTTGTGGTTTATTATTTATTTATTAAAAAAAATATTTTTAGCATAATATAGGGAATCCTAGCCTCAAAATTTTGTGGGCAATAGGTATCCTAGTGGTTTTGTCTAGTTGCTTGTGTAGTGGGGTTTTCCAAGTGTATTGGATTCAAGGTTTTAAACTAAATACTAAGCTCATTCTTATCCAGAATTATCAACTCTATTATGTTTTGTGTTCTATTTGTGTATTAGTCTCATGGATTACAAGAAATCAGCCCTTTATAGGCGTGAAGGGTCAACAACACAATCGATCCTCCTCGTTTTTGCTAACATCAAAAGTGCATGGGATAGCATCATCACACTTCTCATAATACCATATTCTGAAACACATTAATACAACAAAAACAAAAAATTGATACCCTAGAAATAGAGTGTAACATGCTCGTAGAGGATATAATATGGTTCAACAAATGATTGAAGATATAGATATTGGAAATCATGTGTTACATCCAACCAACTAGGAGCTCGAAGAGGCTAATAGTCAGTAAGCATGTTGCTAAATCTTATGTTATACAAAGTAATTAGAATTTTAGTTATTTTTAAGAAAGTCATGTAAGAAATAATAGTTTGTAATACTTTTGAACATACTATTGTTTGAAATATGAAATTCACAATTTTTGTGATATTGTTATTTAGCTATGACTACAACATTTATAATAAAAATTCTCCCCATTCTACTTTATATTTATATATTAAAATAATATAAATATATAATTATAATTTTTGTTTTTTCCTTTCTTCTCTCATAAACAACTAATATAAAAATTGTACTTCTAACTTAAAAAATAGGCTTTAAAGGTCATATTTAAATTATCATAATTCTCATCATATCACTCTATTAAACACTTTTCAACTTGTAAATATTATATATATTATACATTTATATATTTATTTTACCCATTTATAAAATAAAAAATCAATACTAAAATAACCATGTAAATCATTTATCATGACTATAAATTTTGATTTTTTTTTTAAATTATCATATTACGTTTAAATTTACTTTTATATAAATATTAAAATATATATACTTATAGTTTTTGTTATAGTTATGTATTTATATAACTTTTTTGATATATAAGTATATTATATGACCATTATTGTAAGATATAAAATTAGTTATTGTACAAAGAGGTGTTTTCTACTTTAATATAGTCGTAATGTTTTTTTTAAGTAAAGATATTCACATTATATTAATATTGTAAGATACATAACATATAATTTGGAGATCATGGGGTATGAGCCCTTCACCCTTCGGGAAGCTCTATCTCTGAGCAAGGAAACTAGAGATTAAGACACATAGTATCCTTTGCCCTTGAGAGGGGAAACCATAGACAACAACATAAAACATTAAATTAAAACAAGACATCATAAGATCCAAAATAATTCCATTTATAGCCTAAGTGGTGGTAGGCCACATATTGTCCAGCTTGAATGTAGGAGCCGAGAGGAAAAAATGAGGCAACCTATAGAGGAACATGAAAATATGTAAGATTAATGTGAACCTGTTGAAGAATTAACCTTCTAGATATGAACTTGAGCTACACTAGAGGTCCTGGCTATGTTGTTTGCTTCTTCCAAGGTCTCCTCAACTATATAGCATCCATAGGGACAACGGCAGGGAGGAGACACAATGAGGACTAGGGCCTAAGTAGAGGTTGACGAAAATAATGGATCTTTCTCTCTGCGAGTAGGAGATGGTCGACATATAGGGACCATGAATATGGGGGAGAGGTAGAGTGCAGGGGAGGTGAATTGGAAGGCGAGGGAGTAAGGGAGAGGGGGACGATATGTTTGGGGGGAAGCCTATATCCAAATCACGGGTGAGGCGCTTGAGAGATGAGGAGGCGTGGTTGTGGTAAGCTATGAGCTCCGCTATCTAATTGGTGGCTCGAGACTTCTCCATCTCATGCTACTTGAGCTAGCAAGCTAGCAAGTTGTGAAGTGCCTAAAGCATTTTCCTGCAATGACGAGTTTCTTCCTCCGTAAGCTCAATCACATGATGTTGAATGTGGGGAGTGATACCATTATCAAATAGAGTAGGTGTTGAATTATCATCAAAGGTGGTTGTGGGACATCCTCTTCCCCTACCTCGGTTGGAACGATGCCCTCACCCTCTCTAACAACTCACAATGGAGTAGTTGGGAGTAGTGGATGGGGAATGAGGCTAGGAGGAGATAGAGGATGAAAAGACACAGTAGGTGAGCCAGATGGACTAGGCTCTTACTAGAATGATAAGGGGGAAGTAGCGCTGAGTTTCCATGGAGTAGAGAGTTATACAATGGGAGGAAAAAAGTGAAGCAGAAGTCTGAGCGTGCGAGAGAAAACCTCGAGGAGGTGGGCTGACATATTTATTGCACATGGAGGCTAGTTATGGTAGGGGGGAATGACAGACACTAGGTTGAGGGTGTCGTTATTCCTTGGTGGTGCCATTGGATTATGGCAGATGGGCATCCAAATCCGAGGGTGGTAGCAATGTTAATGTTCAACATTTTGACTTAAAATAAAAATAAATAAATAAATAAATAACATAGCATAACATAAAATTCTCCAGGTGAGTGTGGTAGAGATGTTGTAATGTGTTGTTTAGCATTTTCAGACTCCAACCCATGGTATTCTTAACTGATGATTTTTTCCCATGGTATTCTTAACCCATTGTTTCCCATGGTATTCTAAGGCTTATAATTAAACCAACCTAGATTCACATTAATTATGAATCTACCAAGCCCCGAGAGGGATCAAATCTCTTTTTAATTTAAAATAGGTTTGCATCTCAAAAAAGAGATTTGATCCCTCTCAGTGTGCTTGGTAGCTCCAGAGTTAAAATGAATCTAGATTGGTTACTATTATGCTTATGTGTTACTACCTCTATAAAACATTCAAAACCACAGTAGAGAGTATCTCAATAGGAAATTGACCCATTTGTTGATTAAGCATAACCTTCTCTCTCAATGTAGGAGGGAGATTTTGAATAATGTGCTTTTTGAAAATATGAATATGGGTGCTTTTTGCTTGGAAAAATTAGTACTAATTCCTTCTCTATTAATATCATTTGTTTTTCTTGATTTTTGTTTTTGTTTTCTAAACTAATGAAAATTGTGATTTATTTTTATTTTGGAAAAAAATTGTGAAACTAATTGAGATATACCTTTAGGATCCCTCAACCTATCATAACAAAATAACCAATGCATTTATGGAAGGCTTCATGGACATGAGATTCCATGTGCACGATGTGTCCCTTAAAGTTGTCCATCTAATCTTGGAGCCTCTTTTACCCTCTATAGAGGGGGTCTTGTCTATCAAGGATGTGCCATTCGTTGTGTTGGATGTCATTCATAAAGCTTATGACATTGTTTCTATCATTGTGCCTATCACGTGCTAGTTGATCTACCATTACTTGTACTTGACGAATTTGGACTTCTAAAGAATCAAATGGGGGTGGTAAATCCACCTGCCTAGGGGATACATCATGAAACTACTCTATTTCTCTCGCTTCCTCTAACCGAATAATTTGGGGCATGGCGGTCTTCCCCCCATGCCCCCCACCACACTGAGGTCTACCTCATTGTCGCTACATTGGTGTGCCAACACAGGGATTTTACATACCCAACAAGGTTTCCCAACAATAACATCTTGCTCACTCTGCCCCCATGTTCCACCCCTCCCAGACTGTGAGGAAGAACTCCAAACACTTCACACTGGCATTGTAAAATAAATAAATAAACATAATTTTCTCCACCACGATTCCCCAATTCTACTCTGGAGTCGACACCCGATGTCCAGGTTGACCAGAACCATGAAGGCCAAAATGCTAACCCTCGATTACTACACCATGCCACACATAGACAGACCCAAGAGAGAAACCCCATAGAGCTAGATCACGACAACAATAAGGATATAAGTTGAATACGAAGGCCCTCATCCAACCAACTTTGTCTACACTTACCCTAAGTGACCACTAAGCCACCAACCTTCACCCCAATGCTAGGTCATATGGATTGTGACCTTCCCTCACACATAAGCAACATGAGAAAAGAGGTGGCAACCACCAGAAATCCCAAAAGAAGACACAAAGTATATTCTCCAAGTCCACCAAGACATAAATAAAGCAAACAAATAGAAGAATCCTCAATTCTAACACAGATGAGATGAGCACAAGAGTTAATTGACCCAACACCTTGATTAAGGCTCCAATAACCATTTCAAGGAAATACATTTTTCCAAAAAGGAGCCCTTCGCTGTGAGCTACTAGTCTACAAACCATGCCCACTAAGATGACCAAAACAAAGAGACACGCCGAGACTAGATCCCAAATCACATTTTGCAGCACCAATGGAGTCCAAACTTCATCGAGCAACCTTTCTCCATCCATGAATGAGCTCACCAACTGCGCAAGGTACAATATTGGCCCTCCTAAGAGGCCTCTGATGACTTCCAAGCTTGCAATTCCCCCTACTTACCAGACCCTCATCTCTGAAATCCATAACATGCAACCTAACACCATTGCCTCCTTTGTTATAACCTCCTTCTCCTCTAGAATATTTGTTTTCAAGGATCCAACCTTTGTTTTCTTAATAGGTTTCTGCCTCATGCATATTACGTGGAGGGCTTTCAATGTCTGTGTCTTGAACTTTGTTACCAATGTTTTCCACCCACAATGGGGAGAAACATTTTTGACCTTTTAATTCAACAAAAGCATGTTGATTTCAAAAGGATTCTTTTAATACTTTTCCTATAAATAAATAAAATTTTAAGAAATTTAAATTAATCTCTTAATTTTTTAAAGATCCAATGGACCATATTTTATTAAATTTCAATTTCAATATATTCTTCACATTTCCAATTTCATTGATGTTTCAACTTAGAAAATTTATAGTAGTCTTGGGATACTTCTCTTGATACTTTTCATAAAATTAAAATTTTAAAAAATTTCAAATAATTATTTTTAAAAGGTTGGATATAGCATATTTTATAGTAGTGAGGATTAATCAACATCATCATAAAGGTTATTTAATTCCAGTGTTCACATGGACGCATGCCCTAGGGTGGGGTGCACATACCTCACACTTCACTTGCATCTGGGATGGAGGGATGCCTGGGAAAATGTTTCTTTGTGTCTTCCTTTTAGGAAGATGCAAGAAGATGCAAGAAGAAATGTTTCCCTAGTGTGGGGGATATGTTTACCTATAAGGGGTGCTTTTGGGTACCCCCCTCCAAAAGCACCCATTTTTTTGGGGGGTGCTCAAAAGCACCCCTTTCAAGTTTAAGTTATATCAATTTACTATTCTAGTCTTTATATTTTAATATCTAGTATAGTCTATTTTTATTAGTAGTAATTATATTCTAGAATGATGAATGATAAATTTTAAATCAATTTAGAATGATGAATGATGAATTTAATTTTTAAAACTGTGTAGATTGTAGAATGGTGAACGATGAAGGGTGAATTGGATCAATGTATTTCATTATTGAATCTTGTAGTGTATGGATGAATGTTGAGTATGAATGATGTATTTATCAATATGAATGATGAATATGGTTTGATGTATTTCATTATTTAATTCAATTATGTATGGATTATTATATTTATTCTTTCATTATTGAACACACATGCACACACACACTTATGTCTCTCTTCCCTTCCTAAATTTCCCTAAAAGTTTAGGGTACTCCCACATGTCCCCTTGTGTGTCTCTGCACTCTTGCGTCCCCTCATCCTAGAGTCTTGATGGAACATAGGTTAATTCTGTTAGCACCTAAATCCACCTTAGGCTAAAAGAAGGAAAAATTCAGGGTAACCACAAACCACGATCAGTCTGGTAGCTAGCCCTACCAGAACAGGAGAGGGCTCTCTTCGAGTCACGCTCAGTGAATAGATAAATGAAATGGCCTGAGATGACTTACAGTGAACTATTTATCTTAGGCTAGTAAGCGAATACGGATACATGAAATGATTTTTATGAATGACTGTGTCTCTGGGATGATATGCGACCAATGGACCTCAATGAACAGAGAACTTAATACAAAGGCACGGATTACTTCGTGAGGCAAGATAGGCAGAAAGCCTAGCAATTTAGTTTAAGATAGTGCAGAATGGAGAGAT
>APFE031460186.1:4802-36322 GCA_000404065.3 Pinus taeda | reverse complement strand
CATGAGAGGTAGTCGTAACTGACTAATTTCTCATGATTTTTGAATAGTTCACTTAGCACTCATTGCATCGGGTGATGCTCACATTCACAAACACCCTACCACATAGGCATGCCCAGTCAGCAGTATAGACTATTGAATGGGTTGCCTGCATTTTTTTTTTAATTTGTCTATTTAGGAAAACGAACAGAACATGTTTCTGGGAGCATACAGAGTCTGTTTCGCGCGAAACGAGTTGTGTTAGCTTCAGGATGATGAGCACTATGTGGTCGTTCAGGTTCCACACTGATCTGACAACTTTGAATTTTGAGCAATTTTTTGAGCACATGATCAAACACATCCTAACAAAAACATCATCAACTTCCACATGGTAACACAACGACAACAATGAGCACCACCATGCATACACAACAAGCACATAATACACAAACATAAAGAACACATGAAACTGACATGCATGCATGACAAACACATTCTGCCCATCTAGTCCAAGAGTTGAATCATGCTTTCATACCACTCTGTAACACCCTCCTCCCACATCTACCCAAGTAATCGACCAGCCAGGGTAAATATGCGACGAGAGGCCACTATAATGGGATTCAACCTCCTAAGTGACCTTAAGGAAGTGGACTAGATGGAAACCCACAACACAAACCTTCTATACCTACTACTGGACTCCCAAAAGCCTTCCTAGTCATCCCCATGACCAGTCCCTAGGTCCCAGTGAGTTTTTATACCATTAAACCCCTGGACGCTCCCTTGATATGGAAAAGGGTGCGTCTGGGAGGCTCCAGTCGCTCCCACAACAAGGGATGGGTGCGTCTAGGGACTTTTCTCCTCAGTCTTGTGCCTGCGACTCTGGTATTTGTGCGACTTTTTTAGGCCCAGAGCCCAAGTCACTTCCCAAAAACCAATGACACTTTCAAAACTGAAATATAACAACATAATAATGATACAAATGCAATTACTTGAACAAGGAATTAACTAGACCCCTACTAGCCATTACAAACATTTCATCAGACATGTCACAAATATGTAATCTACAGGATTAAACAACAAATCTGAGCATAGGGGTCTCATACTTATTTGAGAATCGCTAAGAAGCATTGTTCCCTTATATCATTAGTTGCATTATCATATATTATGTCATTGATACATTGTTCATTCATTTACAAATCAAAACATGAGAAGAGCCATACATCATCATTGTCATAATACATGCTTATAAAAAACATAATAACAACAGAAATATCAAGGATACATCAACCATAAAATCCACATATAAACAAACCAGTACATTTACACATAAGATACCAAGGGAAGAATCTCTTATTACTGAATGCAAAAGCCAACCCGATATGGGACTACCATGTTCCACCCAACCATAGATTTGATGAGCCAAATCTCTCTTTAGCCAATCACCCCTGTGCCATATTCCAAGCATGAATGTGGGACTCAAACCAAAAGAACCAACCAGGGAATCCCGAGGCTAAACCACCTCACCCTCTATTGAAATGTGGCAACAAGAATATTCCAATTTTAATTTGTTCTTGAATTAAAATTTGAATTTAGTCTCACCAGCTGCTTGAAAATAATTAATTAACTCATCTTGGATTAATTAGTTGGAGAAATTAAAGCTAGAAGTCTTTATGAATTCATGCAACAGTTATCCCTTAAATTAAAGAGATTATCCCTTAATTAAGGAGATAAGATTGAGTTATATTTGAGTTGTAATTATTTAACTCAGTTTACAGAGTTAAGTCCAGTTAAATTAGTTCCAAACTGTTTGAGAAACTAATTGTGAGTTATCAGTTAGTTGATGCATGTATGCACTCAACTAGTGTACTCCAGGTAACTGAAAATTCCCTCATCAGTAACTCATGCATGTCTATTATGAGAAATACCCAGTTGATATTAAAGACAGGGATAATGTACTATCAGTTGCATGTGTTCTCTTATAAAGAAAACGCATGCATGCAGTCAAGGTATCATTCCTTGAGGATTGTGTAGTTCTGACAGTGTGTTAGAGCAGTGTGTAAGATCAGTGTTCCACTTGGTAACAGGAGGATCATCAGGCAAAACTGCACAAGGAAATAGGAGGCTTGGAGGGCAGAGGAGAAGGCTCGTGAGAAGCCTTGATTGCCTGTGAGCATCTATAAGGATTGTACTGAGAGCTGGCTAGCTGTGAGAGCTAATGCTTTGTGTAATTCTAATATATTTCCACCTTGTATGATAATACAGATAGTGGGGTTTTAGCTGAGGCTTTCCCCTGAGCATTTGTTGTGTTTCATGTGCATTGATTCTTCTTCTGATTATATGTGTTCAGCTCGATCTTTCTCAAATATTTTAAGCTTCCACAAATTGATAGTAGAAGTAGGTTATAATATTTTGCTTTGGTTATATTGCATTATCGGGTTAACCTATAGCAGATCTACAGAGCTAGATGTGTAGAAAATTCTACATGGTATCAAAGCAAAGGTTATCAAAGTTGTGAACAGTATACTGAGAAGAGAATTTGAAGTTTGAAGTTCGGGTTGCAGGTGCAAATCGAATTTGGGTCATACTTCAGGTTGGTCAATGGCGTTCTATGGCTTGAGACTCGAGTATGCCAAGGCAACTTGAATTACATATCATGGAAAGAAAGAATGGAGGTTGTATTAGAAGATAATGGCTTAAAGGTTTTCATTGATCAAGAAATCCCAAAACCAGCTACAACTAATGCACAAGAGTTGGCTGAGTGGAAGAAGTGTGTGGCGAAGGCGAGACAGATCATCCTTGAGGAAGTTCGAGACAATATTGTCTCGAGTTTCCATGGGAAGGATACTCCATTTTCAATGTGGAAGACATTGAAGGACCTCTACCAGAATAGTAGCGACCATAGGAAATTGTCCCTCAAGGATAAGCTTCGAAAAAGCAAGATGGAGAAGGGCGATACTATTTCCACCTATCTGAACAAGCTCACAACTTGCAGAGATGAGCTTGGCAGTGTGGGAATAACTACTGTTGATGATGATATGGTGAGCCTCGCTCTCCTTGACCTTCCAAAGAGTCGGAATAGCTACCAGGATTCTGTGAATGGAAGGGAGAAACTGTCGGATTGGGAACGACTGTGGTTGGATCTGATGCAGGATGAGATTAGGAGGAGCACACGAGATGGTTCTTCATCAAAGAATGATGATGAAGAAAATCTGGCTTTACAAGTAAGGGAAGGAAAGGGAAGGGGAAGGCTTCCCATTCCAAATCGAATTCTTCTCATGGAGGGAAGAAGGGTGACAAGTCTAAAGTGAGATGCTTTAACTGTCACGGGATGGGACATTATGTGACTAATTGCCCATCGAAGAAGTCCAAGAAGGGATCCACAAAAGGATCGAAAGGTGAGGCATTAGCCTCTCAGTTTGAAATGGACTTTACCCTCATCGCATGCATGGTGTCATCGATGGTGGGTTGTGTTTGGTATCTTGACAGTGGAGCCTCATTCCACATGACCGGTGATAAAAACTTATTCAGTACCTTGGAGGAGAAAAACCTTAAGATGCGCATAGAGATGGGTGACGACAGAAAGTATAGTGTTTCAGGAGTGGGCACGGTTGCTTTTCAGAGGGAGCATGGAGCTCCTCTCACCTTGACAGATGTGAAGTATGTGCCTGGACTGAAGAAAAATTTGGTATCAATCGTGATGTTGGAGGACAAAGGCTATGATGTTGTCTTCAATAAAGGAAAGGCATTCCTAAGACACATAGCCACGGGTCAGACCAACAGGATTGGGATTCGGGTGAAGAATCTCTATAAACTAGAGGTAGATGATTGTGCAACATTGAGTACAAAAGCAGAATTGGTGCAAAACCAAGACATTGGCGAGTTGTGGCACAGACGGTTGGGCCATTTGCATCACGGGGCCTTGAAGATAATGCATCATATATCTATAGGACTTCCCAAAGGTAAAATTGAGCAAGTTGACACATGCAAAGGTTGTACCTTGTGAAAGTACACCAATTCTTCCTTTCATGATCAAGACAGTCAAGCAGAGGCTATCTTAGAGCAAGTTCATACTGATGTGTGTGGACCATTCTCGATGGCATCCACAGTGAAACAAAGCTATTATGTGATTTTCATTGACGATTATTCTTGTAAATGCTGGATTTATTTCATGCAGAAGAAGGACCAAACTTTCACAAAGTTGTGTGAGTTCAAATCTTTGGTTGAGAAAGAGTCAGGGAAGAAGATCAAGGCCTTGAGAAGTGACAACAGTGGAGAATTTGTCTCTCAAGAGTTTACGGACTTCTGTGTAGCGGAAGGAATTAAACGAGAGTTGACGACACCTCATAACCCATAGCAGAATGGGGTGGCTGAGAGGAAGAACAAAACTATTGTAGGGGCAGCATAGGCGATGCTGCATGACCAAGGCCTACCACTTCACTTGTGGGTTGAGGCATGCAACATAGAGGTTATTTGCAGAATAGAAGCCTACATCGCATACTTGGGATGAAGACACCAAAGTAAGCTTTCTCCGGTAAGAGACCAAATGTGGGTCACTTCAAGATCTTTGGCTCATCGGTATATTTCCATGTGACAAATGATGCACGGAAGAAGCTTAAGCCGATAGCAGAGTTGGGGATACTTGTGGGGTACACTGATACACCCCACAACTATTGGGTGTATCTGCGTACTAGTCGAAGGACAGTGGTTCGCAGAGATCTCAAATTTGATGAGCAGAAGGCCATGTGAGTTTCCCTTGAGAGGGAGCTCCAACTATAGGCTGTGGAGGAACTATTGGTTCCTAAGGAGGAGGAACCTCAGACTGATGCAGAGAAGCCGCATGCAAAGGTTTCAATAGTCGAGACATCCACTCAAGCAAAGTCTTCTAGAGATGGACAAAAGCGCATAAGAGAAGCTGACAAATTGTTGACATATGCGAAAGAGAATGTGGGAGAACCATCTTCTCAGCGCAGACAGAGGAGGTCACCTGAGAGGTACACTAGATACATGGCCCTTGTTGGGGAATGTGTTGAGATCGAGCCATCTTCCTTTGAGAAAGCAGTGCAGTAGCCGATTTGGGTTGATGCTATGGTGGAGGAGTGATCTAAAAGGATCCTAGAATACTCTCTAAGTCTTCAAAATCATTCAAAAGGTCAAAACCATGGCATAAGGGGAACCTTCAAAAAGGTGGAAAAACACTATCGGGAAGCAAAAAACACAAGAATACAAGGAAAACATGCTTATTGGAGGCTTAAACAGTGAATGCACAGTAGCCGTCAGATCTGGCCAATCAACAGTCCAGATCTGATTGGAAAAATCGCAAATTGGCGGTGACAAGCGGAGGAAATTGGAGCGCACCACATAATACTTGCGATAGTGATCGATGCGATCAACGAGGACCATCGATCAAGAGTGTAGACCGACGGCCTAAGTTAAATCACGATATAACATCGGTGAAACACCAAAGGGAAGGCTTACGGAGACTGGTGACTTGCAATTGCGATATCGCAATGTCACATTGTAACTACACCGAAGAGCGAGGCTACACACACACACACACACACATATATGCGATCCGATCGCCGGAACCAATAGCACTTTAAAACGATATTCCATAAATATTTCAAATTCGATATAAAGCCATTGCTACGAGATTTTGTGATATTTTAATGTATTTCTAAAATACAAAGGGACAGGCCATTTGCGACTTGCGACAACAACTTGTGGGCGGACTTGATAGGAGTACAAACCGGATTTAAGGACTTTTGAAGTCCAAAAGACTGTGTTTTGGCTAATTTTCGCAGTTTTTAATACATTTCTCTACGTTAGCAGAAAGCATCCGTTTCAGGGATTTCAAGGGCCTGATGCACTCATCCATTGTAGAATAGGTGGCCACCTCCCCTTAATGCGTTATGCAATGATTGTTTAACGCTAGAAAAGGGATTCAAGGGGACAGAGGCCAGGAGACAGAAAGCCGAGAAGCAGAAATGAACAGGCAGAGTAGATTGGCTTTAAAGCCGCATACAGAGAGCAAGCAGAGGAAGCAGTATTGCAGGTAGTGCCAAGACAGAGCAAAGACAAAGACAGAGAGTGATTAAGAATTTTGTGTACTCAGAGAGGCTTGAGAGGTTCAAGAAAAATCTTGTTGTTGTATCTGTTGTGTTGAGTCTCAAATTGAGCTCATACTGTTGTGAAACTTTGTTTGAAGACATAATAAAGAGGTCACCACTGAAGGCTAGACCACAAGACGTAGCCCAAGAGGATTGGGTGAACTCCTTATTAAATTCGTTGTGTTTATGTGTGTTGTCTATTATGCTTCTTTACTGCTTCATTGTCTGTGTATTTCTCAATCTTATCGATCCATTGCATAAAATAACATAGGCAAATCCATGCACATGAGTCTGTAATACCTTAATAATTGTCTTAGATCTCATTTTCAGATCAAGGAGTATGACTCCATAGTTCGTAACAGTGTTTGGGACGTGGTACCGAGACCGGAGAACAAGTTAGTTGTGAGTTCCCATTGGCTTTATAAGGTAAAGCAAGCTGCTGATGGTAGTGTGGAGAAGCATAAGGCAAGATTTGTTTCCCGTGGCTTTTCATAGGTCGAGGGGATTGACTATGATGAGACTTTTTCTCCTGTTGCAAGGTACTTATCTATCAGACCTATGTTGGCACTATCAGCACAGATGGGTTGGAAGATCCATCAGACGGATGTGAAGACTACATTCCTCAATGGCCAAATTGAAGAAGAGGTGTACATAGAGAAACCAGAAGGTTTTGAGACCCTCGATCGTGAGTTGCATGTGTGCCGACTCAAGAGAGCGTTATACGAGCTGAAGAATGCACCTCATGCTTGGTACACCAGGATAGACAACTACTTCACCGGGTTTGGATTCACAAAGAGTGAAGCAGATGCAAACTTGTACCACATCATGGTGAAAGATAAGTCGTTGATCATTGTACTTTATGTTGATGATCTCATATTGACAAGTGATGATCAGTTGATCATATCTTGCAAGGAGGACCTTGCAAGAGAATTCGAGATGAAAGACATGGGTCTCATGCATTACTTCCTTGGCATGGAAGTGTGGCAGAAGGATGGGGAATTTTTTGTCTCAGGGCAAGTATGCTAATGAGATACTTAAGAGATTCCACATGGAGAAGAGAAAGCCCATGCCGACTCCTCTAGCAGGTAACTGGAGGAAGGAGGATGCTACTTCAGGAGAAGTAGTAGAGGCTACTGTGTACAAGCAGCTTGTTGGTTCACTGATGTACTTAGTGAACACACAACCATATTTGTGTTATGCAGTGAACCAACTGAGTCAAGCGATGGATCAACCTACCAAGATGTTTTGGAAAGTGGCAAAGCATGTATTGAGATACCTCAGAGGCACATCTCAGTATGGATTATGGTACAGACGGACAGAGGGAGTGAAGCTACAGGGCTTCACTGATTTAGATTGGGCAGGGAGTGCATTAGATCGGAAGAGCACATCAGTAGGGATTTTCAACCTTGGATCAGCGGTAGTTTCTTGGTACAATAGGAAACAGAGGTCGGTTGCACTCAACACGACAGAGGTAGAATACATGGTTGCAAGCCAGGCAGCATATGAGGCCATCTGGATGCGGAAAATCCTAGTTGGTTTGTTTGATCAGAGTATGGATCCAACTGTGATCTATTGTGATAATCAAAGTTGTATCAAACTCTCTGAGAATCCAGTATTTCATGATAGGTCCAAGCACATCGATATCCAGTATCATCATCTCAGAGACTGCGTAGCGAGGAGGATCATGTTGTTGCAATATATTTCGACCAAGGAGCAAGATGCTGACATTTTGACAAAAGCATTGTGAAAGTGTAAATTCGAGTTCCATAGAGACAGGATCAGGGTGACCGATAATCCCTTTCTTATTGAGAGGGAGTGTTGAAATGTGGCAACAAGAATATTCCAATTTTAAATTGTCCTTGAATTAAAATTCAAATTTAGTCTCACCAGCTACTTGAAAATAATTAATTAGTTCATCTTGGGTTAATTATTTGGATAAATTCAAGTTAGAAGTCTTTCTGAAGTCATGCAACAGTTATCTCTTAAATTAAGGAGATTATCCCTTAATTAAGGAGATAAGGTTGAGTTATATTTGAGTTGTAGTTACTTAACTCAGTTTACTAAGTTAAGTCCAGTTAAATTAGTTCCAAACTGTTTGAGGAACTAATTGTGAGTTATTAGTCAGTTGATGCATGCATGCACTCAACTAGTGTACTCCAGATAACTAAAGATTCCCTCATCAGTAACCCATGCATGTCTATTCTGAGAAAGACCCAGTTGAGATTAAAGACAGGGACAATGTACTATCAATTGCATGTGTTCTCTTATAAAGAAAACCCATGCATGCAGTCAAGGTATCATTCCTTGAGGATTGCACAGTTCTTACAGTGTGTTAGAGTAGTGTGTGAGATTAGTGTTCCACTTGGTAACATGAGGATCACCCAGGAGAAACTACGCAAGGAAATAGGAGGCTTGGAGGGCAGATGAGAAGGCGTCTGAGAAGTCTTGATTCCCTGTGAGCATCTGTGAGGATTGTACTGAGAGCTAGCTAGCTTTGAGAGCCAAGGCCTTGTGTAATTTTGATATATTTCCACCTCGTATGATATAGATAGTGGGGTTTTTAGCTGAGGCTTTCCCCTGAGTATTTTCTGTGTTTCATGTGCATTAATTCTTCTTTTGATTATATGTGTTCAACTCGATCTTGCTCAAATCTTTTAAGCTTCCGCAAATTGATAGTAGAAGTAGGTTATAGTATTTTGCTTTGGCTATATTGCATTATCGGGTTAACCTGCAGCAGATCTACAGAGCTGGATGTGTAGAAAATTCTACACCCTCATAAATAGAAACTAGGCTTTACTGCGATCCACACTGAATCACTAGGCCA
The DNA here is from genome assembly GCA_000404065.3 of Pinus taeda. Classification (NCBI taxonomy): domain Eukaryota; kingdom Viridiplantae; phylum Streptophyta; class Pinopsida; order Pinales; family Pinaceae; genus Pinus; species Pinus taeda. Next base: position 27,415 of record APFE031460186.1, on the reverse strand, counting down.
AAACAATAAACGTGTAATAACAAGCTTTAGCATGATCTCCACCAAATAACTAGGCCAAAACAAGTATGGATGCCACCGATTTCTCCACCTACACTGTGAGGAATTTTCCTATCTCCTAGTCTCTAGGCTTTACCGCAATCCACAACGGATCACTAGGCCCTAATCGAGACTCCACTCTCCAAGCTTTATCGTATATCCCGTACCGAGATTACTAGGCTTGATGGAGAGCACCCACCTCTAGGCTTTGTCGTATATCCCACCATTCACCAGTCCAGGATTCCTAGGCCCACTGAGGCAACACAAAATCCGAATTTACGGCAACCCACAGTTCGGGTTAGGGGTTACTAGGCCATGCGTTATTTTATTCAGAGATCCACCTCACTCGGCTTCGAATCCATATAGCAATCTAGCTCAACCAAAACATGAGAACCCCATTACACCATCATTATCAGGAAATGGAAATGCTAGGTTGAAACCATTGTCACACCTAGAAAAATCCATGCCATGATAGCAAAGAACCACATGCAATACCGTGCATGCCAAATCTAGTAAGGAAATCACACATGCAAATCAATACCTATAAAGAAACTTGTTGTAAATGATTGATCCTTCTCTTCGTTGCTTGATCTCTAGTTCCTCTTTGCCTCCTTTGCCTTTATTGATCCAATGTTGAAATGCTCCAAGAAAACTCTAGGCGTCCAAGATTGAGAGAGAGGGACAGAGAGTAATGAGAGAGCTCCAAAACTGAGCTGATCAAAGCTTACACTGACCAAGCCTAAGCAAAAGCTCGCCAACTGATCCTTAAAATCCTATTATCAATGAGGCCTCTATTTTCTTCATTTTACATTATTTTCCTTCAATTTCCCCCTCACAGCAACTTGTGACCTTTCACCTTCCTTTTCTTCTAATTTCCTTTATTTCCGTAAATAAAATGCCAAGTAATGCCTTTTTCCTTTCCAAAGCCTTTTCCATTTCTTTTGCCAATTTCCTTAGACATAACAAATTGAATGAACACCCACTAGGATGTTTTGCCCACCATTTAGCTTGGAATACATGTTCCATGACCATGGTCTTATATATTTTTACATGGATTTTTAACAAGGGCTATTACACCATGCAAACGTTATTCTTTGGGGTTGGTTCCTGGTGAGTATCCTTTTATTTTGACGTTTCTTGATCTTTATATTTATAACCGAATCAGTTTGTATGGTATGAGGGCTTTCAATGTGCTCTGTCATTGAACCCTTTTATTTGAGATTTATCAATTGGCTTAAGAAGGTGTTGCTCTATCTCCTCATAATGTATTATCATTTCCTCTGTGAAAATTGACTAGGTGACAAGTGCTTTACGAGAACAAAGCCCTCTATACCATATAAACTGATTCGGTTCTAAATATAAAGATGCAATACGCACCTTTTGTAACAGTTGCACATCATGTAGATCAAAATATTGTTCCATTTGTAGTATCCATGTTACCGGATCCTTGCCATCAAACTTCCTCATATCCCTTTTTCTTTCTTGTTGGAGCTCGATCTTGAAACAAATGTAACTCTGTAGTTTCAAATTTCCAAATTCTGAAATTGCAACCTACGATATCCCTCTACGTCTTCTTTCCAATGCCACGAGTCTGATCGATATTGGATTCTCCAAGAAAGAGTTGTGCCCAATATCCCAAGATGACCTGATTATATACTTTTTTAGTAGAGAAATCTTGTACGAAATTCCACGTGTCATTGTTTCGACCTTAGGACCTGAAACCAATACACAGAAAACTACAGTCCGTCCTCTTTCTGTAACTTCCTACGAAATTTCAATCTGATATTCAGAGAGAAGGTTATGACGATTTTCCCAAGGTCACATGTTTGGGATGTAATTTAGGAGCCTGCATAAACCCTAAATGTCTTGGACCGTATCTCCGAAAATATAGCGAAACAAGATCTAAAATTCGAGTCCAAGCTTCACCGAGATTTCTTCTCAAATGGGTTTTAATTTCAGAGTCTGAACCTTTGTAGAAAAAAATGTATAGCGAAAATGACACAATGACTTGTTTGTGATGGAATTCTGGAGCTTGCAAAAAACCCTAACTTCCGCAGATCATATCTCCAAAAATATATTGAAACAAGATCTGAAATTCGACCCCGAGGTTCAAAACGATTTCGGTTCAAATGGGTTTTTTTTAGCTCCTGAAACTTCGCAGAGAAAAAGTTATGTCGAAAATTCCACGATGACCTGTTTGGAGCAACGTAACCCTAGAATCCAAAGCTCTGATACCAAACGTTATGAAACCATCTCACAAAAAAATAGAAAAGATAGATCAACGACTTAGAAAGCAGCCTCTTCGAGGGGGAAACCTCCTTTACATTACAAAAATGAACAATTATTGGATGATACAAATGACAAGACCTCATTTCTATATATATAGGAGTTTATGGGGTCCCAATACAATCAGAGCCTACATAACAATAATATTTTAGGGGCACAATAATAACAATAGTGGGCTTCTATGAGGCATAATAATAACATGATGGGGACTATATAGGCACAATAATACAATAAGGGGGTTGCACTGATAACAATAAGGAGTTACACTAATAGTATAGGGACCTAACATGCCCCTCTCCTTCAAAAAGTGTTGTCCTCAACGCTTGAGTAGTTATGGATGCTTCTGTATAAAATTCTCGTTCTCCCATGTGGAATCGTTAGCGGCTAAGTTCTTCCACTTGATGAGATACTCTAAAATTGATCGATTTCGTAGCTGTCGGGTTCTTATTTCGTGATTGCTTCATATTCAAATATGATTTTTCCTTCCTTGTCAAGTTTCAACAATATTGTTTGAACTGGGACCTTGTCACCTATAACCTTCTTTAAGCATGAAACATGGAAAACTGGGGGCACTCAGGAATATGCAAGAAGCTCCAATTTGTATGCCATAGTACCAATCTTTTGCAACGCTTTATAAGGACCATAGTACTTTGGTGATAATTTATTATCTTTCTTAGCTTGCTTGAGGGACATTTGTTTGTATGGTTGTAGTTGTAAAAATACCCAGTCGCCTATGTCAAAACTTCTTTCACTCAGAGGTTGATCTGCCTGTTGTTTCATTCAATCCTGCGCCAAAGTGAGATTATATTTTAAAAGTTGGAGAACTTGTTGTTGATGCTCGATGTGATCTTTCACTGCTTGAACCTTTTTCTTCTTGATATGTCCTTTTATTTTGATAGTTTGAGTGGTAATTCATACCAATGCATTACAAGATATGGTCAGATTCATTTCTTCTTTCTCTGGGATTGGTTCCTGGTGAGTGTCATTTTCTTTTGTAGTTTCTCGATCCTTTTCTTCCTAATATTTCACTGCTTGAACCTTCGTCTTCTTGATATGTCCTTCTATCTTGAGAGTTTGAGTGGTAATTCCTACCAATGCATTACAAGACATGGTCAGATTAATTTCTTCTTTCTCTGGAGTTGGTTCCTAGTGAGTGTCTGATACCAAATGTTATGTAACAAGCTTAGAAAAAATAGAAAAGATAGATCAATGCCTTAGAAATCAGCCTCTTTGAGGGGGAAACCTCCTTTACATCACACAAATGAACAATTCTTGGATGATACAAATAACAAGACCATCTTTCTATATATAGGAGTCTAAGGGGTCCCCATACAATCAGAGCCTACATAACAATAATATTGTAGGGGCACATCAATAACAATAGTGGACTTTTATGGGGCATAATAATAACAACACGGGGACTATATGGGCACAATAATAGAATAAGGGGGTTGCACTAATAACAAGGGGTTACATTGGTAGTATAGGGACCTAACAAGTACAACTACATGGATTCATATATTTAGATTGGCAAAGAGTGTAGAAAACAGAAAGAGTTTATCAGGAAATTTCAGGCTCCATTAAAATTTCTTGGATTAACAGGAAGCATAAACTTGCCACACTCAACATTGTAGAGGTCAAATATATTGCAGTTGAATTGGCAAGTTGAGACGAAATATGGCTTCAAAGGATACTTGCAAAATTGTCTTGATCAAATGTAGGTGATGACTATGATGATAGGTCGAAGTATCGTGAGATCCAGTACCAAGGCATGGTACAAAAGGAAGCAATTGCTATGGGGTAAAATGCACGGTGTATGGAGAATGAAAACTACCCTCAAAGGCCTTCCCAGGACCTTCGACAGATTGTAAGATTATTTGCAGATGCTGCCAAGTTATACACATGTTCATCTATCAATATCAATTAACAAAGTATGGAAAGAGGATTACCTCAAGTCCCCTTCTAGATTTGTTTGGAGATCTCAATATAGCCAAGAAGAACTCCTTCAAAGCCGACTCCAAATCAATTCCTACACAAAGGAAAGGCAAACACAATCATCGCATACAACCTTGAAAACCAATATATGAATGCACAATGAACATATATTTGCATACAAATAAACTACTCATCTAAACAAGTATCAAATGAACAATGTTACCGACACCATGGAGTAGGGAATACAACTACAGTTATGTATTAATAACGGAAGAGTGATTACAACCAACTATTGTATCAGTCTTCCTTTTCCCTTTCCTCTTCTCTCTCTCTCTCTCTCTCTTCTAACTCACTTCTTCAAGTATGTCACAGTTCACAATAGCTTAGTAGGCTATCCTTTCAAATGCTCTAACCCCTTTCATAATGACCCTCTCATTGCTTATATAGCAATTAGTTCAGGGTTGCCAAGTTCCTCATAGAGTTCACTAGGGAAAAAGAAATGAACTTGCCCTGCTTTTCGGCTCTTTCCCATTTGCCTCCTTTTCTCAGATTAGAATTTCTCCAAATAGGTTATTTTTGGATGTTTCCTTGCTTTTCTTGAGTAAATTTAGGGACAAATATCTAGATATTTGTGAGTCAATTCATTGGTTTGACCCACTGAACTTCCCTTAGTTTCACTAACGTTGCCCCTGGTCTAACAACTTGAGTTAGTAGGGTCACTAACGTACCCTTAGGCTAACAAGCTTTATAAAGCAGGTTTTCAGTGTGCAACCAACGTTAGTGTGGAATCAAAGCTTGCAATTGTGGTCTTTTCGTCAGTCATCATGTCTTTCACCTCTGAGTTGATGAGGAGGTCATTCTGTTGTATAACAGATGCCCCCTAAAGTATGAGATCAAAGGTAGAGACGATGGCCGAAATAGTTGATTGAAACTATAATTTTTCCTGTCAAAATGTAGATAGAGAGAAGCTTCAGGCGGCAAGGGAAACCTAATACAAAACATATATTATATATATATAATATAATATATATTAATATATATATATAACTGCTAAAATCATGTCCTGAGTTGGGCATTCCCATGCTCAGTAGCTATATCAGAGTAATTTTCTCTAAAGAGATATGATAATACTGGCTGTCGATAAGCACAATGCAGATCCAATGTCATAATAGAATCATCTTGAAACAGTTGTCTCCAAAAAACAATATTCGCAGCTTGGGAGAGGAAACAAGGTTGAATGATGCAAGCCTCTACCCAGTGTCTTGATTTCCGCTTCACCGAACAGCATAGATCGATACATGCGAATATATGCGTTGATGTCGAACATGCACGAAATGATCTGATTACCAGTTAATAATGGAGACCGTTAAAAGATGCAAAGAAGGCCACCGATAATGGTGATGGTCTCCAAGATGCACAGTACAAACTAGCGAGTCTGAAAGATGTCTTTGTCGTCGAACACCCGTAGAATCACTTAACTAGGAGCCAGTAATGAGAACTTCTGACCAAGCACAAGGCAACTTGCCACTAATGTCTACAAGTACCAAGGCACTGAATGTGTTTCTGGGTTATCTTCCTAGATAGAGTGTTGAAGTCGATAGGAAGAAACCTATCAAAAGGTAGGCAATGATGTGTCCTACATCAGTCGACACGAAACGGGACAAGAATGATTTTGTTTTTTGAGGAATATTTTGAGCATTTAGGTCTAAGCAATGAAGGGCATGATGAAAGGATATTTTTGATCGGTTGATGGAGAAAACAAATGGGTAACCCTTGAACAATAGAAGGCATGACAACGGTTTTAACCAGACAACACTAGACTCATGAACACTAGAGAGTGTTAGGATACAGAGACGCAATTACATCAGGGTATATAGGCTAAAACTCATAGGATGGTAGGGTTCATATTGAGAGGCCATCAAAAGGAGGTTTATCTAAGGGAGTGTCATGTTCAAGGGAACGACTGCTGCCAAACCACGCTTTCAAATACGAAATACAGTTGTATTGTCCACTTTCCCCGTCTGATTAATTTTACGAGTTTAGACAGGTAAACTCATCGATCTTCATTTTTAAAGAGTCTGAAAGGACTGCAAAAAGAATGACTCTTTACCCTATCTGATTAGTTTAATGAGTCCAGACAAGCAAACTCGTCGATTTTTTTCATGTTTTTAAGAGTCTTAAAAGTATCGTAAAAGGAACAACTCTATATCTTGTCTATGTAATTTAAAGAGTCCAGACTAGACAACTCAATGGTCTTTTCATATTTAGAGAGTCTAAAAAGATCATAAAGAGAGACTCCATGGTGGTCCCTTTGTCCTAGTTGTTAATCGGGTGTGACAAAAGGTTAATAGTATACCCAGATCTGTTAGTTTTCCGTAAGTAATCTATTGAACCCGGATAAAGAGAAACCTATTTTCAATAGATGTCAACCTCATTTTGTTACGAGTACGAGGCAACAGACTAAACTTGTTTTTCGTCGTGAATTTTTAATGAGTCACGCGATGACAAACTCAATACCTTCATCAAAATTTTTAATGAGTCAAATGAAGAAAACTCAGGGTATCTTTTTCAGTTTAGTGAGCGAGAAAAAAAGGGAAAAGAACTGCTCATTCCTTCTTCATAGATTTAACGAGCTCAAAGGAGGAGAAAAACTCTGGGATTTTTTTATTTAAGAGTGAGAAATGGTCCCAAAAAAGAAAGTGCTCTTGCTGTTGCTGTATATTTTTAACAATCCCGATAATAAAAACTCGGGATTTTTCAGTTTAACAAGCGAGAAAAGTACCTAAAAGAATGCTTGGGTCATTTTTATAAAGTTTAACGAGCCTAAAGCCAAAGCTCTGGATTTTTTCAGTTTAAAGAGCAAGAAAAAAGCGCCTAAAAAGAATGCTCCCTTGGTCTTTTTCAGTTTAATGAGTTGGAAAAAGATCAAAAAAGAGTTTCTCAAAGCATCGTCGTATAGATTTAACGAGCACAACAATGAAAACTTGGAGATGTTTCTTATTTTTTAATGAGCAATAAAATATCTCAAAATTTGCTCTAACCATCGTCGCATAGATTTAACGAGCTCAACGATGAAAACTCGGAGATGTTTATATTTTTTAAAGAGCAATAAAATATCACAAAAAGTGCTTTAATAAGAATTGCATGCAGCTTTTACTCCTTTTCATTCCTGAAGGTGCTTTCATAAAAAAACGGTAAAAAGTATAAAAAGGCAGCAATTCCTATCATATGGGTTCATGCATGATAAAAATCCATGGAGAATGGACTACTTCCTCTTTAATGATTTCAGAAAAATCGTGTCTCCAAAATAATATAAGGAAATGCTTTGAGCTTTCACATGCATCATTTTCACTATTTGAGATTTGTGAGAGCATTCTGGAGCTAAAGAGGAGCAGAGTTTCCGCGGACATTGCAGGAGATCCGGGCAACCATTCGACATGTCGTCAGTCCCAGGTGAAAGATAAAACCTTGCTCTATGCATTACTGAACCTTTCTTGACAGTCTTATGGGTGGAATTTTGCAAATCTGAGGTGCCCTAAAGCTCTATTTGCGCACTAACGCCCACCAGATGGCCAGTAGGGAGCGTTAAATTCTTTGTACGAGCCACTGGAGGGCATTAATCCTCCCTATGCAGCACTGGGGGTAGCGTTAAAGCTAAAGGCCGTAGTGAAAACCCTCATGCATGGATTCCTTAAGTGTTTTTGCCCATTTTAACTGTTTTTAGGGTTATTTTGTGCAGGTTTCAGGGCGTAATGACTCACCTATGGAGAGAATGGGCCCATGATAACGAGGAATTGCTGATGTGAAACGATCCAGCATGCATACTTGAATTGCGCCACTGTGGTTTACTGAAGTATACAAAGCTGGAGCTGATGAAAGGGTAGGAGGATTTACTGAGATGGATTATCCAGCGCTGGGATGAACACGAACAAGTGTTCAGGATTGGAGATCAGGTGTTGGCTATTGACCGGGATGACATATATTTTTTGACTGGTTTGTCATGCCATGGGGCACAAGCAAACCTCACCGGTGGCAGGCCAGATCCACAATCTACCTCAGAGCTGGTGCAATCCTACTGCATCCCTAAGAGTGGACTAGTCAGCAACAGAGTCCCCATAGAGAGGATAAGGTTCCGGTCTATGAGGGCAGTTTTATGGTTGATTGTGCGATTGGCGGGCTCAAAGAGTCCCCACGTTGCTACAAAGGCCCAACTGTTGCTTGCGATTGACCGTGTCCAGCCACAGATGTTGAACTGGTGTGAAGCAGTGCTTCGCTAGTTGAAGGAAGAATTAACAGCATGCAAGACTCGTACCCAACATAGTTTTGGGTACGGCACTATCATAGTCTCACTCTTCCTTGAGATGGTACCTGTTATGCGCCCAAGGATGAGCTTAGGTCCCCTTGATCTGAGGGAGACAAGGCAGGGTCGTTGGTCATCACTCGAGCCTCGCATAGGAGGAGGACCGATCCGGCATTTCTTCGACGAAGATTTCTTCCAATGGCTGTGTAGCCAAATTGTGATTATTGATGACTATGCCTATGAGGGCATGGACTTTACTGGCGACCCCGACTTGATGCTACCGCCCAGGACTAACTGGGGTCCTCAAGGTGAGAATAATTTTTGACAGTACTTTAAGTATTTTTTAGCTTTTGAATGTTTATGTAATGTTTTTATATGCGAAATAAGTTCTGGCATGAAACTTTTATGCTTAACACAGATGTGACGCCAGTATGACCTGCAGGCGAACCTCGCCATGTGCGACGAGGAGACCAACTACTTGCTAGAGGGGGCGATGCTGACAGTCTCCGCGAGATTATGAGGAACTTGGAGGGTTTGACCATGGGTGTCCCCCCCCATCCTATGAGGGAGATTCCCGCTCAAATGCAGCGGCACACAGTTGGTGTACCTAAGCATTTTCTTGTTCCTCTTTGGAGGGTAGCTAAAGCGGTTTTAGCATTTCTGGAGCAATAGGCTCTTTTTAGCAGGTGTTTTGGCGTAGCCACATGAGTGTTTGTAGCTGGGATTTTGAGCCATTTTGTACTTAAAACATCCAAGTTTTGGAATATTTTGACGTAAAAGATTGGATTTTGATCTATATATATATATATATATATTACAGGACATTTTTGGTATTTTGATGGTGTAAATGTGTTTTTAAATGTTTTTTGTAACAAATTTTTAACTCAGTAAATGTTTTACTGTTCATGCATGCTTCTATAAAGAATGAGCCAAATGCCAATCTAATACATAGTTAGCTAATGAATCAACAACTGTATTTAATTCTCGAGGAACATGTTCATATGTGATTATTTCAAATCGACGTTCCAGAAGTAGTACCCTTAGATAATGACGTAATAAGGTTGGATTACGAATGTGATAACAATTTGTCAATTACATAACGACTAGCTGGGAGTCTAACCTGACCACTAGATTGGAGATGTCCCTTGATGATGCTTCCATGAGAAGTGAAACAACGAACATGTACTCGACAATATTGTTGGTGGCAGTACCAAGAAAGACCCCCTCAAAGCAAAATAGTTCTGACTCAGGTGTGTAAATGACCCAAACCGCTGATGCAATGTGCCGTGTGTGACGACTGGCACCATCCGGTTATCCTACGTATGCTAAAGGTAACAACGACATCTGCATTGTGAGAAGAATGCATGAGACAAGTAATCCACTAAATAACAAAACAATCCAATCACACCAAAAAGGGAAGCAAAACTTATGAATACATAAAATTACAAAGCACATGCCCAGTGCAATACTAGGCATAATACTGTTTCAAATAGAGCCCATATCTAGGTTCCTTGAGCGGGACTCCTCGGTCCTGCAATTCATATGCCCCCGTGGGGAGGACTTTCGTTACGACACAAGGACCTAGCCTTTTGGGTTGAAGCATGGATGTCTCCAAGAGGTCATCTTTTGGATGATAGAGAAACACAAGGTCGCCCTCTTGGTAAGGAGGAAACTTAAGCTCTTTTGCAAAGAGGGATTGTACCTGGAGCTTGTGAGCCTCAAGTGCCAAGTCAGCATCTCGACGAGTTTTATCCATCTGTTTAAGGTATAGTAAGCGTTCTTCTTTGGCTGTAATGTCGAGCATGGGTTCAACGACTATTTCCAGGGAAGGGATTTGATACTCAATGGGTTTGTCATCACCATAAAATGGGATCTCATGCGTTACAGTAGACGGATTAATATCGAGCATTTCCTCGTGAGACCCACTGAATACATAGTGGAATCCCTGAAATAGGCAGGTGGAGCTCGCAATTTCCTCGGGATTGCAATCGACTCTCATCTGGATGTTTTCAACAATGCCTGTTTTGACAAAAATATCAATGGGCAATGATCTGGAAGTGTTGCCCATGTTTCCTTCCGCATCCAAAGTTTGGATGGTCGTATATGGAGAGGAAACAATTTCTGGTATGTCAGTGGAAAAGATTTTGAGAGGTATCGTGTCCGAATCAGATATCGGAACATGATGGTGCCAATCCTCCCAATGTTGCTCTCCAAAACTCATGATTTCCTGAACAACTTTGTCCGTAGGAAGGAGTTGATTGAATGGATCTCAAGGAGGAGTGGTTATGGGAAGGGCAATGGTACCGTCGGCAGTAACCAACATGACCGGAGATGCGGATGTGGATTGAATGGCTTGGTAGGCCAATTCCACTGGTGACAGCGGCATCTAGTCTCCGAATGTGTCAAGGTTGGAAAGAGCCGGCAGGATCCATGGATTGGTCAGTTTATGAGGAATAGATGAAAGCATGTTGACCGTCTGTGAAACCTTGGGTTACTGAAGAGGAAAACATCCCATGAGGGAAGAATCCTTCAATAGACCGGTACCTAAACTGAAATAGCAGTCAGTTCCACCACCTACTAGGGGTACGGAGCTGCTTGGTAATGGTGAATAATCAAGGGTGCAGAAAGACAATTGATCTACTGTAATAACCTTTCCATCCAATGGAAATAGGATGATGCGAAAGACAGTAGATACGATGGTCGTCATGGCATATGTCCAACTGCAACTCAGCAAGAGATTATAGTCGAGTTTCTAGTCTACGACTTCTACGTCCACCGTTACGATTTTCCCAAACAAAGTGATGGGAAAACTGGCTAGGTATCCTTTTGGGATAAAGGTGCGGCCGTCGAAATTTTTAAGGGAGTTCGACGACGGGGATAGGGTTGAAGAACCTAGGGCGAGCCAACATGAAGCCGACATGACGCAAGTCGAAGCACCTTCGTCGATGACAGTTCTGTGTATACTTTTACCTTTCAAAGTCGTATGCACCTAAAATGCAAGATGATGAGAAAGGGGAGGTTTACACTTGTCCATGTCGAAAATAGCAAGCACGGAATCCATTGGGTCAATACCTCCAATAGCCGAAAGCAAAGCTTTCTGTTGCGTTGGGCATGTTTGTAATACTTTGAGCACCGACATAGCCGACAGTGCTTGTGTCAAATCCTCTACAATGTTGTAGTGTTGGGCGGCACGTGTAGATGTATTGTGTGTTGCGCACCGAAGTGCCCCTTTTGGGGGTTGAATTACAAGGTCCTCAACTGGCCTTTCAATATGCAAATCATTAGGCGGCAGTGTGTTTTGACCTGAGGATGGTTATGCTGCAGGAGCGACAGGAGCTCCATAAGATTTTGCTCTTCTGGCGAGTTCTACCGTTTCAAATGTGTAAACGGTAGAAAATCCTTCACCAGCCGAAGGATGTTGGGAACCATCATTGCCCCCTTGTGGGGGTTGCAGTTGGTTTGCAATAAGATTTTGCTGTTATTGAGTGGGAAAAGGATTTCTAAGGACATCGGGGGCCTTACCAGTCCCTTTTGGCAAGGTATTCTGTGCATTCCTGAAGCCGCAAACAACACCAAGTAGTGTGGTCTTCAGCACAGAGTTTGCATGGATAGCTGGTGGGTTTATCCTTTTTCTCGTCAGTAGGCACGACGGCCTTCTATTTTAGGTTGGGCTGCTTTGGTGACTGCTCTTCAAAAGGAGCATTCTTTTTCTTATTCTTCTTGTTCTTGCCACCGGATTTTTGCATAGACTGCACAGAGTTTATCGCAGTGGCAAGAAGAGCAGTCGTATTGGTAAAGGGGTCCACTCCCAGCTTGACAATGTGACCACTGAGTTGTTTTACAGCAGTCCCTGAGGTTGCGCCGACAATCTCGTTGGCATGCACTCCAAGGTGCTGAGTGGTGGAAGCATTGGGGTTACCAGGAGCATTGGGGATTATGTGGTAAAGAGTGCCAGACCGTGAATATATCAGATCTAAGTGTTGGGCATGACGTATGGATTGGTCTTTTGTGACCACACCACCTAGAGCAACATCTCTAGTGATTTGCAGGAGTAAGGACTTGCAGAACCAGTCCATTAAGAGAAAGTCTGGGATGGGAGCTTTGACTATCCTCTGCCTACATCTCCATTCATGAATATGATCGGAGATGTGGGTGGCGGTATCCTAACGAAATGAAGTGAGGAGCTTTGTCCCAGTCTCATAGCGGATGGGTAGCTGGAAGTGCTTTAGGAATTCCATCGCTAAAGCGTCAAAGGTGTTTACTGACGCGCATGGTAACTCAATATACCATTTTGTTGCGTTATCAGTGAGGGTGCGAGGAAAAAGACGTAACTAGACACTATCATCCACCATAGAGTTTGAAACACATTAGAGATGGTAGGTGGTGATATGGGTGCCCGGATCCTCCCCTTGTTTTCCATCAAACTTTGGGATGTCCATTGGTATTTTATGCGGGATCGGCGTCCATTGTAAGTTGTGATAGATGGGGTCGTTTGTCAACTTGTATAAGTAAGATATATCCAATGTTGCCAAGAAAGGCAGAGAGTTAGGTGCCCCCAACTCGGACCATGGTGATGACGGATGACTTGAGGAGCTTTGCGCTCCTCCCATCGTTTGGTTCCCCATATTGTACATGGGTTGCATGGTGTAACAGTTGCTTTGAGGTATGGTGTTGTAGAGTGGATTTCCATGAGGATTTTGATACTGGGGTATGAAATTTCCCCCAGTATAAGCGGTGTCGCCTTGACTCTTTTGAAGATGTGAGTAGGGTGCCCCCATGGACTAGTTGGGAACCCCTTGAGGATTCCTGCCCGACACAGAACTAACCATTTGTCCTTGATTGACAGAGGGAACACTCATGTCAATTAGCCACTGACCATGCATGCCTGAGAACGGAGGGGGAACTGTTACATTCCCTACCGGCATGTGCATGTTGGGAACCCCCCCAGATATATTAATCTGTGGGTTTGAACTGTACATTGGCTGCCGACCATGTTGTTGGTAAACGGGAATTGCGCCCAGTGCCGCATTGAGTGTTATAGGGAGCATTGTATGTGGCACTTGTCGAAGGTATGCAGTTTGGCACCATAAGGGTGGAATCTGGCACCTGCTAGGTTCCACTCATAGAGGGTGTCATGTGAGTGGTTGTACCTGGGACAAACGGGATAGCGGGATTCGCCATTACCGGTGTTGTGATGACTGTCGACTGGGGGAGTGGTGAAGGACCAAAAGTGTCCCTAAAGTTCCACAACCCATGAGTCATCGACTGGATAGATGGAAATGTTCCAACTACCGAAGAAGGAAGTACAGGTACCACGGAAGCCAAGACAGGTTCCAACGGATTCGTGAGCGGAGGCTTAAAGGGAGGAAGAAAGCCTTCGGTAAATAAATCCTCTAGCAAACTTGAATCGTCGGTTGTCCAAACAGATCCCGTGTGAGATCTAGGAGACTGATCCCCCGAAGATGGGGAATCTAGTTTAGTGGAACTCGGCGGATCTTCCACAATGAGTGGAGGAAGTCCTAACAATCGTCTAGGGTGACGAAGAGCGCCGGATGTAGCCACAATGATCGTTATTTTTTATCAATAAATTTTATCGTGATATTATTTAAAGTCTCAAATGATAGCACTCAGGTACCTGAAAAATATAATAAAAAATACACTAAATGGATCAATCAGCAAACAGAGGGAAATTACCTCGTGTGATAAGCATCGATCAGCGGAGATGAAACCCAGTGTCTCAACGAATAACAGAGAAGGATGGCCAAATGTACGATTACGGTTACTCTAAAGCTTCGCCTGAACCTCAAATTGAGGGGCCAAGTACTCTCGTGAAGACAAGCACCCTCCCAAAAACTGAAGATAGAGTAGATCCGTCTGTGTTAGGTACTAGGATAGCCCGTCCCAGTCACCTTGTTTAAGTCCCTATAAGTTTGGGCACTAGAGATACCTCAGATCACAGACACCACCGGGGGGGACATAGTCGTAGACAACACGCTGTGTGGGCAGGATACCTGAGTCCCCAACTCAGTTTCAAAATCCCCAAAGGGATCCCCAATACATAGAATGCCCAAAGGATTTGTAAGAGAAGGCAGGCTACCTTCAATTACAGTACGATGTTATCTCGTATTTCGCTCCACTTTTACTGGAGTGGTCCCAATAGTATGAGTGCAGAAGGAATTTTTCGCTCATTAACGACACTAGTTTGGTTTTCGACCTTGGGCAGTTCACTCACATGCTTATCCCAAGATCCTAGCCTAGCTAATGTTGGTTTGCTCAAAAGAGTCACTGATTGACTTTTATGTAAATTTTATGTGTACTTGATTAGTCTTCGGTAGGGGAGTTGACGTATGATATATGGTGAGACTCTTGACTCAATAAATCATGCAAAAACAATGCTCTGAATTTTTTTTTTCAATTTAATGCAAACAAACTATATTCCACATATTTATATTTTTCACATATTCATAGTTTCTTCCATGCATCTATAGCCTTTCAACACATGCATAACCAAGAGATTATTTTCCAATGTTTCGTAACAACTACTTGTAACCAAAATGAAGCAACTTATAACTATTTAAACATAAGGATGAATACAAATTGTCAGTCTTTCTTTCAGAAAAAATGTTTTTAAGAGAGAAAAACCAAAACTTTTTTCCTAAAAATAAATTTCTAGAACACCAATTTTTCTGACATAATATAGTTACATATCTTATTTCAGCCCATGAGAAGATTTCCTATCCCTTTTGGTCCACAAACACTGCTGCAAATCAAGGTAACGGGAGACTAACACTCTGTAACAGTGGCTACAGAGAGTTAGTAGGCCCACTAATGCTCCCTGTGAATAGGCACAATGCTTTATAAAGCTCTGTGTAGCCTGCTAACCTGCGTTAGTGTGGGAAATCTATCAAAAAGAGGGTTTCCAAGATCAATTTCTGAGATGAATGTATATTAGTAAGATGCAGCAAGATATTTGGTGGATCATAAAAGGATTGTAGAAGAGTAGGGAGCTCTTGGAAGGAAGAGAGAACAGATAAGAGTTTGGGTAAACCGGGAACTAGATGTATAGTCCCCAGTTGAGTCGCCAATTCTGTTATGGGGTAAAATGCACGATGTATGGAGAATGAAAACTACCCTCAAAGGCCTTCCCGAGACCTTCGACAGACTGTAAGATTATCTGCAGATGCTACCAAGTTATACACATGTTCATCTATCAATATCAATTAACAAAGTATGGAAAGAGGATTACCCCAAGTCTCCTTCTAGATTTGTTTGGAGATCTCAATGTAGCCAAGAAGAACTCCTTCAAAGCCGGCTCCAAATCAATTCCTACACAAAGGAAAGGCAAACACAATCACCACATACAACCTTGAAAACCAATATATGAATGCACAATGAACATATATTTGCATACAAATAAACTACTCATTTAAACAAGTATTGAATGAACAACTTAATGAACAATGTTACCGACACCATGGAGCAGGGAACACAACTGCAATTCTGTATTAATAACGAAACAGTGATTACAACCATCTGTTGTATCAGTCTTCCTTTGCCCCTTCCGCTTCTCTCTCTCTCTCTCTCTTCTAGCTCACTTCTTCAAGTATGTGACAGTTCACAACAGCTTAGTAGGCTATCCTTTCAAATGCTTTGACCCCTTTCACAATGACCCTCTCATTGCTTATATAGCAATCAGTTTAGGGTTGCCAAGTTCCTCATAGAGTTCACTAGGGCAAAAGCAATGAACTTGCCCTGCTTTTCAGCTCTTTCCCATTTGCCTCCTTTTCTCATATTAGAATTTCTCCAAATAGGTTATTTTTGTATGTTTCCTTGCTTTTCTTGAGTAAATTTAGGGACGAATATTTAGATGTCTGTGAGTCAATTCATTGGTTTGACCCACTGAACTTCCCTTAGTTTCACTAACGTTGCCCTGGTCTAACAACTTGAGTTAGTAGGGTCACTAACGCACCCTTAGGCTTGGTAACAAGCTTTATAAAGCAGGTTTTCAGTGTGCAACCAGCGTTAGTGTGGAATCAAGGCTTGCAATTGTGGTCTTTGCTTCAGTCATCATGTCTTTCACCTCTGAGTTGATGAGGAGGTCATTTTGTTGTATAATAGCAATATGGCTCCAGTATTATTCTACAATCAAGCATATCACTAACAAAGCATTTTTCCCAGGATGAAGTCTGTATACTTCAAGGAAAAGCTTGAAGTGATTAAGTATGTCTCTCTCAGCAAGTGAAAGTGATGAAATTACAACATAAAGGACATTCATTTTCCTTGTGTCAAGTATGATCGAAATTAGGGAGAATGGTCTAGAGTATTGATAACATCATGGACTGGCATTCACCTTCTGTCAAATATATTGACCCTAATTAGGGATAATGGTACGACAAAGGATAATCATTCCCCTGTGTCAAGTATGTTGACCCGAATCAGGAAGAATGGTCCTGGAGCATTAGGCTCATTTAGCATTAGGCCCTGAATTACTCAAATAGAGTGTGGTCTTTGGAGATTCACCATGTGTCAAAATATATTGACCATAATGATGGTGAACCAAGACTAGTACGTATACCATGTGTCAAATAGACCATAATTATGGTGACTAGTTGATGCTAAATGATGTACCATGTGTCAGAATATATTGACCATAATGATGGTGAACCAAGACTAGTTTGCATACCATGTGTCAAATAGACCATAATTATTGTGACTAGTTGATGCTAAATGATGTACCATGTGTCAAAATTACCAACTAAGATTATGGTAAGGATACACCATAGGTCAAAGGTACTGACCAAAATTATGGTAATTTTGTTGATGTTATTGGTTTACCATGTGTGCCACAGTTGTTGACCAAATTATGGTATTGGATGATGATGTTGATACTCTACCATGTATGGCAGTTGTTGACTAGATTATGGTAATTGGATGATGCTTATGTTGATAACTTTTTCTTAGAGAAATTTGTCAACATGAGAACATCTAGATAGTCATTATGAATACCTCCCTCACTAACAGGGAGTGTTGAATTGTGTAGCTATGATCGGTCTTCATAATTAATATTTTAACTATTAATGTATTTGAAATAAGAAATAAAGCATGTTCTTCATGACCTTGTCAAAAGAGAAAAATAGATGACATGTTCTTCATGTTGGTTCTTAAAAAGAAAAGAAAAGAATATGAATTTTTGGCTCTATGAAGCCAAGTCTGCCCCAGTGTAGAGGCACTCGTTCGGCTAACATAATCATTATATGTGTGTGTGTGCGTGCGTGCCATTTGACCTCCTCATCAAGTGAGCAATTCATACCTCCTAAGACAGTAAGATAAGACGAGTCAGAGGAAAATAGATAGGTCAAATCTGGGGCAGAGAGGAAGGACGGATTTGAGGAAGAAAATAAGTTAAGTTTGAGGCAAGCGAAGAAGATATTTTTGAGGTAGACCAAGCTGACGCAGACTGAAATTGTTATCTCTATGACAAACCAAAATTCTGAGGCACCATAAGGCCAAGTTTATAAGGTGAACTAAAGTTGCAGAACCGAGTTTATTGGGCGAAGAAGTAGGCAAAAATTCGGCGCTAACAGACCTAATCAGATCAAGTTCAGTGAGTAGACTCATGACTTGACTAGGAGGCAATGGACCAGGTTTAACTAGATGATCATATTGCATCTCTTGTTGAACTAACAAATTAAAGGTTGTTGAGGTTTTTCCCCATGTGGGTTTTCCCAAGATGAATTCTTGTGTTCTTTGTTTGGTTGTCTCTTCTTGATCCTACTATCTTATATGATATATTGTTGATGTATTTTGTGTAATTGCTTAATGATGGATAAAAACATGAAAAGGAATTAAATCATTAGAAGAAATTATCAATTGAGAAGACCCTTCAAAAAGTCAACATCATTCGCCATCAAGGAAGGATATTCTTCATTCATTGTTTTTTTCCAATTAAGATGGCCTAAATCTTTTGCAAATGTTTATGGATCATGAATCTCTAAGACTTGATCTAAAAGAGAGGAGACTCACTAGAACTATGAACAAGTACGACATTAATCTGTAGGATCTCCAACAACGTCACCAACTACTTCACATGTTGAATGGACCCATTTGAGAAGTTGTGGTGATGGCAAAGGTTCATGTTCAATGGACTCATCTAGAGGAATGTGAGTAGGCGGTGATGGATTTTCATCCTCAGTGTCATCATTTGAAGAAGAAACCAGAATAGGAAGAGAAAGTGATAAATGCCAAAGATGGCTCGAATGGCAAAAAGGGGGACAACCATCAGATTAGACTTGCAAGCCAAGATATTTTCATTAGATTTTTTTTTATACGTTAAGACTAACCTAAGTACCCACGGGGGATTTGAACCGGTGACCTATCGCAAGGAGTGCCTTAACAGCGCACCCATTCACCGTCAATCCAAAGCCCCATGTGCGATATTTTCATTAGATTTAACATATCTTCTAATGATTATTTCATTGGAGTGAGGTCAAAGCTTTCTTTTTTTTCGTCAGGAATGTGAGCCCGTGCTACACTACCAAAGATACAAAATTAGCTTACATCTGGCTTAATGTTAGTCCATGCTTCTTCTAGTGTTATATTGCAAAAAGCCTTAGTGGGAGTGCAATTTACTATGTAATTTGCATAATTGATTGCTTCCACTCAATAATGAAGACGTAATCCCTTATATTGAATCATACAATTAAGCATTACATTAACCATTTCCTTTAATGTACGATTCTTTCTTTCAGCAACACCGTTTTCTTATGGTGTATATAGAATATTATGTTGCATGTGGTGTATATGGGATAGTATGTTGCATTTGAATGCCCTGTACAATTTAGTAAATTGTGAATTTGTTATTGACATATTCACCTCCACTATCTATTATTAACCTTCACAGTTGATGTCCAACTTATTTTTATACAAGGGCCATGTAGGCCAAGAACAAGGAAAAAACTTTTAAGTTTTAAGAAATAAACCCAAGTGCATCTGGAGGAGTCATCAATGAAAGTTAAGAAGTACTTGAACACTGGAAGGAAGGAGAAGAAAGTGGACCACATAAATCACCGTGAACAAGTTGCAAAGGGGTCGAGACGTGCTTAAGAGGCACATTTTTCAAAATTGTTCTAATGATGTTTGTCAAGCACACAACTAGCACAAACACCATCTCTGCAAGAAACAAGAGGAAGACCAATCACCATATTTTGATTACACAATTGTTGTAGTGAGCAATAGTTTAGATGACTAAATTGCTCATGCCAAAGATTTAAACAAAAACTGAGGGAAAATATGATGACCCAAAGTTGTCAAACTCGTACAACCAAGTAACGTATCAACTATGTTAGTGGCAAGGTCATGCTTAAGATCTTTTAAATCCTTCATTACAACTTGGTGAGGTGAAAACTCTCCTGTTTTACATTCAGCTGAATAAGTGATTAGATATATTGATAAAAGGTTGCAGGAAAGATTTGGAACACATAATACATCATTGAAATGGCCATCGTCTACTAGAACTATTACAGTCCCTACAACACTAAGAGATTTATCATGACCAACAAATATTTGTTTGGTGTTACAATCATTAAGAGCAGAAAAAATGGCTTTATCATTAACCATATGATAAGATGCTCTAGAATCAATAAGCCATTCATCAGAAGAAGAAGTAGAGGTTGCGTTGAAGGAGAAACCATAAGAAAAATGTGCATGCCCATGAAAATAAGTTTTAGAAAAAAAAATCAAGGCTAATGTTGTGCTTCTTCTTTGTTGCTTCCAAGACCTCCATCGTTCTAAAACATTTGGACTGTAGATGATTGTCTTTCCCACAATAGTTGTAATTTCTATCAATCTTCTTTCTCTTTGATTTTGGTCCTTTGTCACCATTAGGAGTAGAGAAAATTGTCATCAAGGGGTATAGGCAAAGGTTGTATTACCCTTATAGTTTTCAATGTTTCACCCTTGTATCTTTGGCAAAGGTCACATTCGGCCACAAAAGTGCACACACCCTTTATGCCTTCCCAGAAGAATAAGAACTTGATCGGTTTATATGTTTTGTGAAAGCTAGAATGACTTGCTATTGGTGATGCATGGAATTCAAAGAGCAATGCTTATTTAAAATTTGACTACTTGAGCAAATATAAACAACATTTATAGCAAAGCTCATCATTGCACCAAGTGTACCCTAGAGATGTATTAGAATCATGTTGAAGTTGTTGGATTAGGTTGAAAATCATGGGAAGGATGAACCTTCATTACAAACTTCATTCATCCAATTAGCTACTGTTAGCGCTTGAAATTTCACCTCAGGCTGAAAAAGGCAAACCTCAAGGCAACATCAAACCATTTAGCCTCGTAGCTAGCCCTACGGGGCAGGAGAAGGCTCTCTCCGGTCAATCTCGTAAAATCTCCAATAGATGAGATGACCAATAGGGTAACACTGATTTTAGGCTAGTAAACTGATCAAAAGGGTTGATTTGGGGTTTTTAGGGTTTTTGGTGGCAAATTGAGGGATGGCAATTTTGGGTGCGGGGATTGGACACAGTTTGGGGTTCTTTGGGGCGAGGTAGGAAACAGTATTGATGCCTTTGATTTGAGGTGGATGATTAGGAATGACAGGTGAGGAGTTAAGGAGAGCAAACAATAACTTTGAATTCTCCTTAAACAGTAGAAAACATTGAAATTAAACAAACTTAAAAGCAGAGCATGACAGTCATGAATTCTTACTTTAACACTTCGTTTTCTTAATGTGCAGAAGGAAAAGAAATGAAATTATTCATATAACACACTTACAGGTACATAGAGAAACACACCATCAATACATGTAACCACAAGAATCCCAAAAAGGACTGCAAAACCCTGGTCTTCATTTGCCAAAAATTGCAGAGATAGAGTGAAATAATACAATGATAGCTTCTCCCTCAAGAGTTCAACCTTCCAACCCCTGAAAATGACTAAGAAAATACATAATATCGGCAAGCTAACACCTTTCCTTGCCTCTAGGGGTCGATCTCATCCTTCTAGGAGTTGTTTCAACCAATTCTAAATTGAGCACTAAAATCTAGGCAGTCAAAACAACTTGCCTCTATAAGCTAGGAAACCAATTCATTCATTAAATGTTTGCTATTTCATGAATGAATCTTCTAGAGTAGTTAAATAAGTGTCATGTCAACGTGAAAATACATTAATTACATTAAAGAGGGTGAAAAATCCCATCCCAAGTCAAAACTGGTCAAAGTTGGGCGAATTCCTGAGCTGTAGATGAATTCCTGTGAAAACTGCCCAACGGGTCGCGCCCTCTTCCGGAACGGGTCGCGCTACTTTGGAGCTGATTTGGAGGTACTTCTAGGTGTCCAAATGAGGCAAAAGTGGGCTTGTTGGAAAGGTCTGGCTGTCTACTTTCCAACCCAAGTGGAATTTCGGAATTTGGTGGCCATTTGTCCCTCCAACATTCCAATCTCCCAAGACTGCTTTCCGTGTGTCAAAAATGTGGCAGAAAGTCATTTTTTGCATGTTTTTTACTTTCTGGAGGCCCAAAACTTGATGAAATTTCTTAGTAATGGCTGAGCAAGTGTAAATTTCCATGACAAATCTGGAAATGCTGAGTTTTTGCAAAATGGAGTTGCCAGGATGAAGGGTCTCACCGAGGGTGAGACCCGTTAACGGAGAAAACCTGTAAATTGCCTGAAAAAACCAAAATTTACCTAAAATGCTAAAAATTTCTTGGGATTTGTGCTATGGCTAGGCTATTTAGTGCCTTGGTCCTTGAGTGAAGCCTCGGCCAAGATATGGAGAGGATCGGGCCTCTTTCTCCGTTTTAGTGCCTTGGCCAACCACCTTTGAAGCACCTTCATCTTCGCTTTGCACACGTGCATCCGCGCCCAATAATGGTTCTTCATGTTCCTCAACAGTTTGTTGTCTTGGTTGGCCTTAGCCAACAACCTTTCAAATGAGCATTGTCCCAAATAAGCATAGATTCTCAATCTATGGGTGTCAAATCACCGGGTCTCCTACGAGCCAATTCCTGGTCTTCACGAATCTTCCGCAGCTCATAAAGCTTGTG
>APFE031460183.1:7349-19466 GCA_000404065.3 Pinus taeda | reverse complement strand
ATGGTTTTTGGTCCATGGTATTGGATGCTTCGACATGTATAAATATGTATTGTAACATTGAAAGGAACATAACGAAAAATCAAGCTGGTAGTCCCAGTTTTGGGATCCAGGGGAAATCTTTGTGCATAAGTGTTTTATGTGTTATGCTCTCGCATTGTTTATTTTCTTTATTTTAGAATTCGTATCTAGGTAATTTCTGTACAGGGTTAAAACCTACAGCCTAAGGGAGGAGAGAGGAGAGAAGAGAGAGAAATATTACTCTGCTGAGATTTCCTTAACCAGTTCTGAAGATCGTAGTACCTCTTGCACTTCCCCCATTTACAGGAAACCCTTGTTTCCTTGTGTGATGTCTTTCTGCTACTTGAGATATCATGGAGTGAGTCATGGAAGGAGTTTGTTAAAGGCTTGAGACTGGACGAATCCAGAGGACGGTTCCACTTGGAGCCTGTGAAAGGACGACTCAAGTGAAATTATTCCTTTCTGTACTTTAGTTGTCTATAATAAAAGAAACACTTGTCTTTGTTCCTGATATAAATCTTCTTCACGTTTATGATATCAATGTTATGATTCATATATGAATGGTTGTTTTAATTGCATAACTAACTACCTTTAAATATACGATGAAGACGATTTCTTTATGATGTTTAGTCCATATACTGCAGTACTTTCTTGAATTCATTGTTTTGTAGGTTGAAGGAGCAAAAGGAACTCTGAGAGGGTTTGGACCCTGGCTAGATCTTCTCAAATGAAGTACCCCCGGGTACGCCTCTCATCGTAGAGTTTGTTTATATTAGCATAATGGTTGTGTCGAATGTGTGTTTCTCTATGTAGATAACCTCAGATCTGCTAGGGTATCAACCCAAAACACTAGGGGAATTTACCCCTTAACACTCCCCTGCCTCATTGAGATTTGGTACCAAAACATAAAATGAGACTTGCATTACTCTCTCCCCTTTTGTCCCTATCCTCTTTCACTTCATATTTAATTCTCTCTCTCTCTCTCTCTCTCTCTCTCTCTCTCTCTCTCAATGCCCTGTGTTTTCTAGTGATTGTGTCTTCACAATGTACTTCAGTCATATGTTTCTCTATTAACGCTCATATGTCGAGGGACAACATTTTACCACCAAAAAATTGATTATCTAGCCTAATTTACTAGATGGATCAAAGCATACCATGTAAAGCTAATTTTTTCATAGTAAAATTGCTTTCACTGTGAGAAATTACTTAATAAACTACCTTTGTTAAGTAATTTATAATTAAACCCATGAAGAATAATTAAATAGATCACCATTTATTTGATTTTCTTTGAGGAATAATTAATTAAACCATTGTCCAATTTTTATTCCTTGTCATATCTAACCCAATTATGAAAAATCAACACATAAATGATTAATTGTCTTATTTTTCTCTAAGAATAATTAATTAATCACTAATTAATTTTTATTCCCTATCAAATTTGACAAAATCCCTCAGGAATAATTAAATAAATCATTATTTGCTTATTATTCCTTAACCAATTCCTTGAGATGATAAAAAAAATCATTTATTTATTTATTATTTCTAAATAAAAGTTTATTTACTTTTTCCCTCCTAACAAAATATAATAAAATATTCCAAGGGGTTATTCCAAGAATGGGGTTAATAATATTTTATTATTCGTGATTATTCGAGGATAACTCAATATTTTGTTATCAATAGAAGGTTTTTTGATTCATTATTCACTTTTGATTATTTTCACTGCTGCACTCACTATTGTAACTCTGATTATTTTCATCGTCGCACACCATATTTTTGTTGGGTTTACAAATTATAGAGGAGAGAGACTCTACAAAAGCTAAAGACATTTGAGGATAGCCAAGAACCCACCCATAGAGGGGGACTAGTAATATTTATTTGTTCCCTTCAAAGATTTTATAAGAAAACTATTCTTTATATATCCGGCTTCCATTGGATGATTGGAGTTATTACTATTTATTTTTGTTTTTTAACTATGAATGTGGCATAGATAAGAATTTTGGTAGGTTTTGCTTCTATCAGTTGTTGTAGATCTAAAATGTTTAGCATCCATTTATATTGTTTATATTATTTGTCATCCACAATCTTAAGTGGGTTCTTTTCATACACCTTTGAGAACAAAACACTACAATAGTAAGGAAGCAATATAGTAGCTGGAGAAAGTTACTTAGACAAAATTTTGCTTCAGAAGGCAGTTCCATATCCATAGAAGGGAAGAAGACATTGGATAGTAATAAGGATTTAGACAGTCAGCAGGAGAGTAGAAATAAGATGTAGAAGAAGTCAAGAACTAAAGAAGGCATTACTAACCCTACTTCACCAAAATCTGTGAATCAGTCAAACAAGGGTAAAGTGATAAAGGAAGAGGAATATCCTACACCAATGAGGAAATCATTAAAAGGTAAAATCCATTCTCTTGGCTCAAAAAATCAAAGTAAAGCCTGAAAGGGAGAGAAGAAGAGAAGGAATCAAGATTACAGTGAGGGAGGAGAACTCACAGGTATCGTTTCAGAAGTAGTTGTTGAGTTTCCTGAACTAGACACTCTTGAACCAAGAATTAAAAAGATGAAAAATCCTAAGAAAAGTGAGAAGGGTGACATGCCACAAATTGTTGAAAGAAATGAGAAACATGCATAGAAGACAAATGTCTGAGAGTCTATGTTACATACCAAAAGGAAAAAGAGGAGGTTGTTTTAAGACCTTATTCTCGCTCCTGACAACAAATTTGGTTACTCATATGCACCTACACAATGAACTACCAGGAGCATGGCACATCAGGTAATGGCCACTCATACCCCTTATTTTCCAAAAAATCCAATAGATGTCTCTACTTCACCTGAAAAGGAACATGCACAGGTTGAATTGCTTATTGAAACAAAGGAATTAGTCATATAAACATTGAAAGAGTTAAGTAAATAAGTTCAGGCTAGCGAAAAAGAAATTGAGGCTAGTAAAGAAACCACTAAGCATGTAATAGTTGAACCTTCTATTCTTATAACTAGTAATCAGATGACCATTGAGAAACCTCAGAGGGAAAATGAAAAACTAAGAGAACAAGTGAAAGAGTATAAGTTGTTGGATAGGTACATTAAGAATGAAAATGAGAAATTAAACGAGAATAGTCAGAAGTTACAAGATGAGTATGATGAGATCTCCACCAAGCTCAAGAAGGTTCTTCACCTCATACATTATACCAGGGTAGTTAAAAGGGAATTCAAAGAAGAAGCTTCAGGTGTAAACATATTAGATCCAAACAAGTGAAGTTGAGGCAAGAAGACTCCATTTTCGAAATTTTGATGAATGGTCCAATACTTTTTGCATGAGGACATGCAATCACTTAAGCATGGGGGAATGTTGAGTGTCCTTTTTGATGCCTTTCATACCCCATATTATCATTTATTTTTTAGCAACTTTACATCAAAATCTACTCACCATTTTCCTACATTTTTAAAACACATGACTTTTAAGCATCAAAATGTATATATTAGGTAATTTATATTTAAAGTTTGGTTTTTATGTTTTCTTGTTTGTAGGAATGAAATATTTGATTCTTTGTACTCTCTAGCTATTTGGATTGGCTCACATAGATTCTTAGACCATGTTCCTACTCATCTAGTACTAACATAGCTCATCTGATAACTACAACCATCCTGCACCACCTGCGTTCATCTAGTACTGGGCCAGATTCTTTAGCTCCAACAATTTGATGTTAGTTGACTTCGATGAGACCGAGGGAACTAATGGCCAGTGCATTAATTTTTATGGAAAATTGAAGATATGCTTCATCACCCATGCACTATGTGTCATGATGATGAAGTCGAACATGTAAAACAAAGCGAATTGTATATTGTTGTATGATTTGGTCACATATTTTAACATTGAATGTAACGACCATTGTTCTATAAGAGAAGGCTCATAGTTGATAGGTGTTAGTTAGCTACTTAGAGATAGAGAGATAGTAAGATGGTAAGACTAACAGTTATAGTTAGAGTTGGAGACAGATTTTTAACTCTATTGTTATGGTGGAGACTTGATTCTTTAATCTTTTCTTTTGAAATCAATCATATGAGAAGCAATTGATGAATGCGATGTGTTAGTAGATTCTTTAGTTCTATAAATTATTTGATCTTTCCTTGGTAGCTCGGTAAGGGCCCACTGAGGCCATCAAGGAAAGTTTTTATTACAATTTTTGTGAATTTAGTTTGGCATATGTGTGAGAGTGGTTTAGTATTATAATTCAATTTCAGAGCGTTTGATATAATTCTAGTTCTGATTTTATGCAAGTAATCTATTTAAGAGTGTGAGACAAAAATATGGAGATGTTAGTTTCTGAGTGATAACTCATTGATTTTATGAATGCAAACTTAATTCTCAGGCTGTCGGTTTTGTTATCACTCCAACAAACTCTCCTACGTTGCCAATCGGAGATGCCTGGTAACATATAGTCTTCAATATTTTTCTCTAAACTATTGGAATGGATGATGGTTTGGATCAAGCCAGATAACCATTTCAACTATGTTTTCACTCCAGACATGCATGAACACGGTCAGCTTGACAAGGCCTTAGACCTCTAATGCTCAATAGTTTGTAGATTCAATGGATAGATGGTGAATATTGACCATACCGGCAGATGCATATATATAAATAGATATGAATGGCTAGCTGTAAGTAGTAAATGAAGAATATTGACTATACCAGAAGATGCATATATAAAACATGTATGAATGGCTAGCTACAGGCAGTAAAAGAATCTTACAAATCTAATCTATCAATGCAAACATAAGATGACAATTATCTAGCATTAGACACAAAAGAAACTTGAACATCCTATTCAAATGCAAGCTTAGAAGAGAAGAGAAGATGAACATTGAACATATAATAGCAAAAGAAGCTTGTATTAATGGAATGAAGATGAGAAGTTGCAAGGAACATAGTATCAACAGTATCCAGAAGTTGAACCCTCATTACATTTAGCTTTCAGCCTTTTATAGACCTTTTACAATGTTTCTGAGCCTTCTGAGTCTCGAAGTATTAATCTATCCTCTCTGTCCCTTTAAGTATTTAATTCCCTAACTAGGCAAGCATGGGCTCGGAGGATTATTCTTTTGACAGCCGAGTAATTGCCTTCTGTTTGTTGCGCTGTCCGGGAGCTCTCTCATGCCAGAGATGTCGTACAATCACTTCTGTTGTTTTTGGATGAGCATTGTCGATTCCCATGATGTTTCTATTTGTTTTGGACAAGTTGTTTTGTCTGCTTCATGATCATTTCTATATGTTTTGGATGATGTGTGCTATCTACTCCATGATCATTTATCGGTTCTAGATGAGTTGCATGTGCTATGGCCCTTTTTATCCCCTTTTCGGTCTTTGTTTCCTGACAATCTATCTCCCATACTCTGCTTTGTGATGGAATGGGTATTTAGGCCTCTGTTTTCCCTTTAAATGTTTAGAATGACTATTTTTCTATAAGCATAGAAAAAAATGCAACTGTGAGAAACCCTGCCAATCTCTCAACATTTCAGACTTCAAAAGCCCTTAAACATAGCATATTCATCTATCGAGTCCACCCTTAGGGTTACTATTGCAAATCGCAAGTGACCTAGTCCCTTGCTTCCCTTTGTATTCTAAAACGTGTTGAAAAACACTAAAAAACCATGAAAAATGGCTTATGGCAGACCTAAAAAATTATGCATTTCATTCCCGAACCCTTTTGGGTCCAGGACCTATCGCGTCATCGCTGCCCAAGGCTCCCTTTGTATTTTATTAAAGTGTGAAAAAAATTGAAAATGCATTAAAATTGGCCTTCTTGCAGACCTGAAATATTATGCAATATTACGTATATAACCATCGGGTCCAGTTATCAGCTTGCGCATGTGTATATACCAGCTCCTTTTCTATAGCCAATGTGATATAGTGATGTGATCAATCAAAATTTCATGTTTCTCATGCCCCGGGCTTGTGGTTAGTGCCCCTATGTGAAACTCCAATAGCGAAACCCTGATGTAACGTGGGCCGTCGATCTACACGCTTGATCGACGGTCCACGTTGAATCGGCAATCGCTGTCACAAGTTCTATATTGTCTGCACCAATACCCACCGGTTTCCTCCACTGATTGTGACTACCAATTATGACTGCTAATTGCGACCGCTGATCCGATCATCAGAGATCGTTCATCAGGGGTGTCTTGCACCTATGCTTAGGTTGTCCTCTATGCTTGTCGATTTGCGATTTGCCGCTTAGATCTGGGTCGTTGATTGACCAGATCTAATGATTGTTGTGCATTGCTATTCTGAAGCCTATGATACTTGTTTTTTGACTATTTTAATGTGTTTTAGCCTCCCGATAGTGTTTTTCTGCCCTTCCAAGGGCTCCTGGCATGCAACTGTTGGGATTGTTGAATGATCCTTAGTAAACTTTGAAGACTTTGGGAGTATATTTAGATCCTTTGGCATGATTTTTCCTCCAAGGCTAACAATGGCTCCTTGTAGGGTTGAAAGCCTCCCTGTGAGGTTTCAAGAATCACAGAACAATTCCTTTCCTATACAAAACAAGATCAAATCTTCCTCCTAGTGTTCCATTAGGCATGGAGTCTACTTTACAATGAAAATAA
This sequence comes from Pinus taeda, assembly GCA_000404065.3. NCBI lineage: Eukaryota > Viridiplantae > Streptophyta > Pinopsida > Pinales > Pinaceae > Pinus > Pinus taeda. The sequence continues at coordinate 12,840 of APFE031460183.1, read as the reverse complement.
AAAATGGAAAAAACATATTTACAATACCAAGGCTTTAAAGCCTTAAATTAAATAAAGTTTCAAAAGCTTCCCATTGACCGAACCATCAAAGACTTCTAAAATCTTGTTAATTTGGTCATCCTCTTCAAAAAATTTGCAGCATTTGACTTTGTTAGGTAGGGATGGTCTATATTTCACCTCATCTTTGTATGCTTTCGACCTTGGATGTTTTGCTTGGAAGGTTTTGTTGACTTGAAAAGTTAATATGAAGGATGAATCAATGCATTCCTGTGTGGTTTAGACAAGGATTACACCTGCTCCTACAGCTTCCTTAGAGCAAGCCCCATCAGAAAACATGTCCCAAGTTTGTGGGTCTTCTTCCATTATGATCTAGCAAACTGGTTTTTTAAGCTTCACGGAGGCCAACTGAGATTCTTCAATCTAAAGAAAACAAGCTCCAAAATCAGTGTTTATAACATAGATGGGATGATTAGTGGGATTCCTTTCATCATTGATAGTATAAACCATCTGAGCCTCTCTGTACAATATCCTTCTCTCACCTCCAAAAACTAGGACAATAGCATAGGATAGATCATTTTGCAATGTTCCACCTAATCTCTTGATCCAACCTCTAGAAAGCAACATGCCAAACTTTGGGGGTACATCTTCTACCACAATATCCATCGTCATGCTCTTCTTGGGCAGCTGAGGCAAAGTGATGGCTATGTCATTGACTAATCACATACATTTAACCTTTCTAGAGTAAAAAGAAAACATGTTATGATAGGGCTTCCTAATGTCAAGACACACTTTATCCATGATAGCCTTGGGCACTAGATTATGGCTAGCTCTAGCGTCTAGAAGGAAATTATGAAGGATTTTATCATGAATAGACAGAGAAACATAGAATGATGGGGAGTTGTCTTCACAATTTTCAATCATTGGGCTGAGAATAACAACTGGCTAGTCATCTTGCAGATTTACATAGTCAGGGGAGGCTTGGATGGCTTTAGGCTCAAGGGCATTGAGGATGGATCTTTTGAAGGACTCATTCTTCACTAGTTCAATCAGAGGCATAGGTATTCTTAGCTTCTGAATTTCTGATTGAAAACTAAAAGGAGAAGGAGACTTGTCAAGGCTTCTTACATCGTGAGTTGGAGCTTTGAGGATGATAGGATAAACTGCTAGTTGTTTCTTCTTATTATCTTGTTCTTTTGCAGGGACATCAGCTCTTTGAACAAGAGTTTCCTTGGCATTATTCATCTTTGACCTTATATTATGTATGTGCTTATCTTTAGTTTGTAGAACAACTTCACAGTCCCACTCTTGGCTAATCTGGTCATTTAATAATGACTTTTCATAGGTAGCTAAGGTTAAAAAAGGGGCACTGCCTTTGTCTTCCATACAATGGATCTCATCATCTTCATCAAACTACTCCTCTTCCATGACTACATTTTGAAAAGGGGTCTTCACCCTTTGTTCTTCATTGGTATCTTTGCTTCTTTGCAAAATCTACAACTACTCATTGGTTCTTCTATATGGATTTGGATTTGGAGGATCAAAGGTGTTAGGAACTCTTCCTTTCCCAAAGTGCTACTCAACTATTAATTTGGAGATTTCAGAGGCTAATGACTCTATCATCTTGGTCATTTTATCGATCTTGGGATTTGAAGAAGATGAAGACTCGCCCCTCTGTCTCCTTCTATCAACATTACCTTTGAGCTTTTCTACAACCATGATGCTTGATTCTACTTCCAGGGCTACATCCTACATATTAGCTGAAGTAGCACATTGCCTCTCCCTCAATAGTAGGTAGAAGTCAGAATCAAAAGCACTGGCATAGATGAGTCTAGTAGAGGTAGTGGTGGGTTTTACCTCAGCTGATATCTTGTTGTACATGCAGTTAAACCTCTTATTAAAGTCACACAACAACTCACCATTTCCCCTCTTTAAGTTGCCAAACTCAGTGTGGTAGTAGAGGAGATCCTTCTTAGCCCCCAAATGCTTTAGGAATTCATCATCTAAAGCCTCAATATCTACTATAGATCTTGGGGTCAGTTCTCTGAACCATTTTCTAGACTCTCCACCTTGGCTTTGGACAAAGATTCTCATCCAGACATCATCTTCACTAATGTCCAGGTTATCATCATAGCTATAGAATGATTCAAGATGTTATTTAGCTGTAACACCTACAGTGCTAGTGAACTTAGGCATATACTTATGATATTCTCCAATAGGCATGGCATTCAAAGGAGTGAGGAATACTAGAGGTCCATACCTAGCAGCTATGATTCTTTCCATTTTGGTGGGTGCTTGTGGGCCTTCCATAGCTTTGGTGGCTAAAAGGGTACTGGAAATATGAATTCTAGAGGGATGAGGAGTGATTGATATGAACGAAGGAGTATGATGGGTAGGACGTGAGGTTTCCTTTGGGAATACAACAAAACGAGAACCTAAAGAATAAGGAGCTTTATGAATTTCTGAGATCTTTTCTTCACAACTAGTATTAGATGTTAGACTCTCAACATGTATTTGTTCTATTACAGGCCTTTGTTGAAGAGATATAGAATATTTGTTAGGGTCCCACCCTAAACCCCTTATTTATGTAGTGGGATCACATCATAATAAAGAGTCAATAAATCCCATATTAATAATTGTAAGTGGTTAACCCGCTATTAATGACGGGACCACAGTTAGTTGCAAATGGGCCATGGTATTAGATAGATGGTATTAATAAAACCCATGGTATTGATCCATGGTATTGCATGTATGAGTCATATATAAAGGATAGAGACTCCCTGCGAAGAGCATGGTGTCTTATTTTTGAATCGAGCTCTGCTCTATTGGAGGTTTCCCCCTCGAAGAGGCCAATGAACATTGCTTTCTAAATAATAAAGTATTTGCTATTGACTCTCACTGTTCTATGTTCTTGGTATCTTTCTTCACATATTCTGTATTTGGGTATCTTTCTGCAGGTTAAGAGCATAACAAGTGGTATTAGAGCACTTTCCAGGGTCGGTGGGATCTCCATTTCTTAGCAATTTTTTTTTTTTTTGGCTAGAGACATGTTCCCATGTCTTTAAACCATGGGATTTGTCATTGAGCGCATAAACCTGCAAATTTGGGGAGGCATGAATGCAGGAAATACAAGAGGTGGTGTTACGTAGTAATTTGTCACCGTTGGTCACCGTCCCTGTTACCCTTCCTTTCGCGCATTGGAGGACGCATTTATGGACCTGTGACCAGTGACACAACTTAAAAACACTTGCATTGGATTCTCCTACGTATGAACTTCAAACTCCCTGAAGACATCTTTTGCAATCTAGCCCTAAAAAGTGCCCTTTTTCCATTAGCGCGGGTCCACAGTGTCTTACCCGTGCCAATCGCTCAGTTCCTCCAAAGAGGGCACGTCCATGGATGCTTTGTCATAGAGCAAAGCCCGCGCCACCCAAATTTGGTTATGATTTTTAGCCAGCGCGCACTGAAGTGTTTTTTCCTTCATTGCTCATGCAGTTCTCTGGGAAAAAATCTCATGGAAGTGGTCGAGTGTCATCTTTTTATCCATGACAACCAAGTTCAGTGGCTATTCTGGGACAATTCTAAATCTTCAGTAGGTGTCCGAATACAATGCATACTTCCTCCTCCTCCATCTATAAATGACTGTCACCCTGCATTAAACCAACTAGTTTTGCTAGAGCTATTGTGAGTGCCAAGTTTATTCTGGATTGATAGTGAGAATTGAGAATTATAGAGGGGTTATGCTGCCAAAATATTGAGAGAGAAGAGGTCACTTTGCAAGGCATATTTAGCTGCTTGCCCAGTCAGAGGAGGTTCAACGTCAGAACCCTTTGGTTGTAATCTTTCTTTGTTTCTACTGATTAATGAATGACTATTATTATGGTTCCACTCATATGTCTTTCAATGGTATCTGAGTTATGTCTTTTCTGACCGATATATAATTGCATATACTGGATTTTACGCTTGTGTTTGTATCGTTCTTTGCGTATGCAGGTGTCCGTTTACGTGGAGCGTAAGGATTGTGACCAGCCAAAGCAAAGGGACGGGAGTGGCGTTTCTTCTACAACTACTAGCGTTGGATTCTAGGTAGATCATCATAATCGATCTCTGATTTATGAAATTAGGAACCTGCGTGTAGCATGGTGTGATTGTTGCTACACCCGTGTTGGGCTAGTGGGATCGCCTCTGTCCGCAGAGGGCATTTACCAGTTCAACAATTTGGCGACTCCACTGGGGAGAAGCTTGTTGTTTGTTTTTGTATTGTTTGATTTTTAAATTGTAGACGGAGTCTGAAGAGCGGCCAGGTAGCCTTCGAAAGACTCCTGCTATGTAGAAGTGAAGTAGATCAACACCACTTCAGTCGATCTCTGGTTCAGTTTACAAACTGAAAAATTTCAATCTTGCCTTGCATGTCATTTTTTCTCTTGTTTATTGGTTTGAATAGCTTTCTGGGTTGAAGTTCTTGCTGTTTTTTGCTTGCTGCCCATTTTAGACACTGTAAACCAAGCTTGGATCTATCTGTTTTGTCTTTTTACCTGGCAAACTTCATTAGCGCGTTTTTTCTTCAGACAATCGCGCTGATTGGCGCTTGTTGCTCTCAAACAACTCGCGCCAGTCTGTGTTTAGCGTGAGTTGTAGCCTGACAGTTGCGCCAGATTGGTTAATTTTCTAAATTAGCTTGTTTGTCAGTCTTTTAAGCTTGGATCTGTGTTTTTTTGCTTCTTTTACAGCTGCTGGAAATTTGTGGGACTGTTATCTGACTGGTTGTTCTTTCCATCCTTCAGTGGTTCGCCTTTGTCCATCGATTTTTACATCTTAGCCCTTGTGGCTTTGGTTATCAAGCCTTCTGTCAGATTTATGGTTTGTTGATCCAGTCGGTCTATTGGTTGTTTTCCACATTCTCCTGGTAGTTGTATGAGTTTTGCATTATATGCTGCAAGTACCTCACTTTTAGCTTTCTTGTTTTTGCCTGACTTCATTGGGACTTAGATTACATAGTTCTTTGAAGATTTTGGTGTTTTCTTTGCTTTGCTGGGTCATTTTTCATGTTTCAGATCTGGTTTTAGACTCCTTTGAGTGAATTATCTGTTTTGTGCATATCTCTTGAAATCCGTTAAGTGCATCATACTATTTTTTCAAAGAAAAGAAAAAAAGATTTTTGCTTTTCATTAATTAGCATTTTTTGTTAATTTTTGCTTTTAAAAAAGAAAAAGAAAAAGATTTTCCTTTCTTGTTATTAGCTGCATTAGGATTTTTGTGATCGTTTTGTTTGTATGAAACTCTCAACTCTTCTGTAGGTAGAATTCATTCAACGAAACAATACAATTTTCACATATAGTTGCATTTAGGACATTTCAAGAGACCACATACAGTAAGACCGGAAACTGAGACTTAATCAAAGATAAACCATAAAATGAATTCAATGAACCTAACAACGCATTGAAACTTAACGCTCACATTCTAGAGGTCTAGGTTAGAGACATGTTCCGGCGTC
>APFE031460179.1:76105-95325 GCA_000404065.3 Pinus taeda | reverse complement strand
AGCTTTATTAAGATGAAAAGTAGCAAGAGGATTACAACCATATGTTCTGACCCAGCATCATCCTCTAGCTAGAAAGCCATTCTTCACCTCAAGTAAAGCTTAGATCACCCAACACTATGAATGTACACCAAAAAACTAACAACACTTCTCTATAAGATACAAAATTCCAGCCTCTGGATCTCTGTGATGAGGGATCCATATATAGATGATTATAGGGAGGTGAGTCATCTTCTGGGATCTTGATTATTGTCCTCTCTCTGATATTTCCTGCTTCCACTTAGAGAATGATGATCTCTTACTCATCCCTGGTCGAAAATGGAGTGGCAAGTGTCAGAGGGGAAGCTTCTAGAAGATTCTATGATCTTCCACCTCGCATTTTTGTCCCTACCATTTGTCCATTCCAGACCATCGCACCCTACAGAGGAGAAAAACAATATGCATCACACCCTATACATTTGGAAGGCGATATGCATCGTACCCTCTGCATTGAGCTTTGAGTATGGTCCAGTTTTGACCATTTATGAGCAGTTTTCAGTGGAGAACTTCTGGGAGATGATGTAATCAGCTGACCTTGTTCCTTTAGGTAGTGAAGCAACACTTTTAGGGCTTAAGAGCCCTCATTTTATGGACATTTGTGATTGGGGTTGAAGTGCCCAAAAATATCTATAACACTTGCCTTTAACCTTGGATGAGATTTTCTCTTTTTAGTCTCAATTCCATTATACATAAACATCTTCTTGATGATTGATTTCCTTTTCTTTCATTTATTTACACAATGGTTAGATGAAAGGAAAAAGTTGCATGGAAACATATTCCTCAACATGTTATTCATCTATTTCTTGTTTTCCATTATGAACAACATTTGAATTAACAGAACGGGTATAACTTTGTTTGATGTCCTTTGGCTTAGGTTGTTTACGTGGAAAGAAGAACTTAGCTTCCCTTTTCTTCAACATTTCGTCTCTCTTTGGAGACGTTTCGCACTCCAAGTCCTCCTTACATTTGAGGAACCAAGCGAGAACCCATTCTAGATGCAACTAGCAACATCTTGCCTCCTCATGTCCTTTTTTACGAAAAAAGGAACACGATATCCATGAACTGTCGCTAGAAGACCATTCTTCTTTTGCAACATATCCTAAGCCTTCGTATTTAGGCCTCTCCTTGGCCTCAATTGGATTTTTAATGCCTTGCTGGTTTACTCCAAGGCCTCCTCCCTTGTAACCCATCTTGGTCAAGAGATTGGATCCAATGCTTTTACTATGTTTTTCAAAAGTTGCAAATGAATTTACATCAACACTTTCACATAAGGTAGATGCATGTAAATTCTTACCATTCGCCGCATCTTTTGATTAACATACGAATATGTTTTCAAACTCCCTTTTAATTCTTGATGTGTCCTTTTGGACTCTTTGTCTCTCTCTTCTTTCAACTCCTCGAATTTAGGTGCTAATAGAACCTCATCTTCCACATCATGTGGACAAAAGGTAAAAAAAATTCCATAAAAAATTTTCCATCTACCTTCTCTGAGGGATTTTCTACACTATAATCTTGCATAAGCGTCATAGAAAAACATGAATATTGTGGAGAAGATGGTGTTTTATCACCATTATTCTTACCTTCTTTCCTTGGAGAACATTCTCCTCTGGGACGTCTAGAGTTTTCAAATTGCAATTTGGTATTCCTCTCTTCATAGAGGATTCTCACCATTTCTTCCATGTCAAAGAAATCCTTTCTAAAATCCTTCACATCCTATGACATTCTCGCAGGCTCTCCTCCTTGGGACATTATTTGCTTGAATCTTCTACTGCAATTTGGGGTAGAACTTTGTGGTAGAGATCGTAACAATCTTGCTCTCCTTTCCAAAACATTCTCCCCACTTGAGGTTCAAAACACATTCACTTGCAAACAACAGTCAAGTCCTCCTTGCACAAAGAAAACCTATGCTATGATACCGACTTGATCTAAAATGGAGCAGATTAGTTGTTATCTCAAAATCTGACCCTGGAAGGCTGCAGACCAGGAAGACCTCAAGTAACTATTTCAAACCAATCTTTTATCTAAGGCTTAGCCTCCTTAGCCTGAGAGGGCTCTCTCAAAGGTTTAATGATATTGATTAAAAGATATGGATAGATGACTATCTCTATGGTTTGTGATTTTATATGTTTATAGATTGGAATATGGAGACTTGCTACCATTGGGCTATGGAGTCAGTGATAGAGATAAGGATAACAAATAGCTCTTCTTATAAAACTGAGTCTTGTATATACTTCAATGAAATAGTGACACATTCAAGAAAGTCTCAATAACTTGAAGTTTATAGGAGTCAGAGCATGTGGGCATGAATTCTGAGTAATGATACATCAAGGTATTCAAAAGGAAATAATTTAAAGTGATAGATCAGAGTTTAATACCTAAAGGAAGTTAGAGCATGAGTAACCATGAATTCTGAGTAATAATTATTAAAACATTAAAGAAAAACATCCAAAGATAGGACCCAAGAACTCAATTCACCATAGTTTAACACTTAAAGGAAGTCAGAGCATGTTCCTTCATGAATTCTGAGTAATAAGCATTAAGACTATGGAAGTAAAGCATATCAACGATAAAATGTGAAGCTCACTGAAGTACACTAAGAACTCAGCTTCAGAAAAGTCCAACTGCTCCTTTATATATCAATCCCTGCATAACATTTACAAAAGTAGTCTTTTTCTCTAACATTTTCCAACCCTTTGTACATTAGTTCTTCTCCCATATATAGATTTCATGTAGATTCCTTCCTCTAGCATGAGGGGAATTCGAATTCCTCCTAATTTGACACCTATTGACACTTAAAACTAACTATTTAATACAAAGGACTACTAACTAGGAGTCCTAGAGACCTAATACAACTAGGAGTGTAACTCCTTATTATGATTACAACAACCTTATCTAAACATTTAAAACATTCTTTGACACCTAAAACTCCATGAATTCGAATTTTATGGTGCTCATAACCTTCCATCTGGCCATTGATGACTCATCCTTTTGTTGTTCCTAGAAACTAGGAGATTGTCCCTTGCTCTGCTCTGGGTGAAAAATAGGTGTTGGGACAGAGCTCGTATCTTCTCATACAAAATGTATTTTTAAAACTTGAAGGAGGATTTTTGGAACCAATCCATACTAAACAAAAACCTCTCTTGGTTTGTTGAAATACCTTTCCTACTGCCCATAATATGTCTTTGAAAAACAGGTTTTAAACAGGAAAAGTCTGTTTGTGAAAAACTGCACCTACAGCGGTTTCGTAGCGCAAGTTCAACCATAAATTCCTCCCACCTCAGAATGAATTTGAAGAAACTGAAAGAGGTTTTTGTATTTTAGTATGTTAGGAATAAAAACCTCTTTCAAGTTTCCAAAATCTACTTTCAATGGCTCAAGAGACCTTTTGGAAATTGACTACTTAAATAATGTTTCTGTTGAAAAAAGGCTGCTTCAGTGATTTCATAGCGCAAAACTAGTTTTTTACACTGTCTGCGCTACGAAAACGTGGATTCGTAGCAAGTTTCAAAAAATTTTCAAAATGGCTAAACACATGACTTTAAAAACATGATATGAGATCCATAAAGTGTAAAACAAGGTTGTTGAGCTTTATTTGATGATGTAAATGAGACTCTAACCCTATGACTTGGACTCTAAAAACCATAAAAGAGACTTAATCACCATCTAACATTATGACTTAGGAACAAATGTAAAATTTAAACCTTGAAACAAGCTTGACACATGGAAATAATGTGTGATGTGGGACCAGTGATGGGCAAGAACGGAGTGTTGACCTTATTTTACCATACCAACAAGACTTTTTTCTAGATCTTAGACACTAAAGCAACCATGGAAAGACTAACACCAATCCTTTGGAATATAACTGATGCTCTGAATTTTGAAATCATTTCTTAAGTGATAACATTAGTAATGTTGTTCTAATTCCCCATTCAGAATATAAAAATGTGCTTGAGGTTTGAACTCCAAAATAGCAAGTAAAAGCATGAATTTTATGTGTGTTTACTTAACTTAGTTTCATGAAGAAAACTTAAAACATGAAACAAAAACAATGAATGGAAGCATGCATCAATCAATAATACACCATCCATTGATAAACGAGTTCACCCCTCCTGGGCTACATCTCCTTGGATCAATTCTAAAGGCATGACCCCTTCTCATTATGCTCAATATCTAGAATAGAGGAGTACATAAACTGCTGAAATGGAATGGCTAGTTTCTCCTTCAAACAAACAAATTCTGTAAAATTTCTCATTCCATACACATGTTAACCTATATTCAAACATGTAAACCTTCCGCAAACACATGCATCTTACACAAAGACCCCATACTCCAACTTCCAAGAGCATAAACAATACTACAATCCATTTGAATTACTTAAACAAGTATATTTCTCCAAACACATATAGAGAAAAGAATAAATATAACTACAACATTGATGTAATGGATGTTGTCGAAATCACATGGAGGCTTGAAGACCCCTGCAAGTTCATATCGATCTTCATATTCCTCCATAAACTGAATCGACACTCTAGTTGTCCATGACACCCATAGGATTCAATTTGCAAAAATATTATCCAAACGTGCTCCTTTGATCCTGAAAATTGTTCCAATCAGTTCAGAATGCCCAAAAATGGTTATTTGGACTCTTTTTGCATCCTATTTGGTCGAAAATTACCTTAGTTATGACTTTTGTCAGTCTTTCCACAATTTTCTCCTCCAAATATGGCTTAGTAACAGTTAAATTCATTATCTGGAGTTAAATCTGGAAGTTCCGCCAAAATCATTAGTCTCTCCATCTTTCCTGCCTATCTCGTGGTTACGGCCAAGTGTTCACATTCAAAGTGGTCAATCCAGTGGAAAGGGCTACGGTTCTGCAACTCTGTCGCAAATCATATTCGACTTAAAAACCTGTGGTCTTAAGGTCTATGAACAAAAGCGGGCAATTTTTGGGATTGCAATATCGGCGGACACGATGGACTTATAAACTAGAATCTAAAGTAGCATCGCATCCAGGACTTATCGTTCATCGCAATCGGTGAATAACCTAGAACCTTGTATATGCGGGGCTTTACTTTCCTACAATTTGCGATTGTGATATATTGAAACACAACCCTGACTGCTCCGGTGGCCGATCTCTTAAGCTATGACCCTGTTTTTTTCCCTGATATGAGGTATGCAGGACCCAATCGAAGCCTGCCACTTGGCGCTTCCCCATTCACTGGGACCTTTGCCATGTCATCCAATCTTGCCACCTAGACAAGTTGAATTTCTCTAACTTCTGCATACGAGCTCATATTCGAGTGTCATTCACACCACTGGATTCAGAATGATGAGCTCTCCTATCTGAAGCTAATCTTATGAAGATTATGCCACTTTTATGTTTTGGCATTTTTTGAGCTCCTGATCACTCTTCCCCACTGAAAAACTTTTGGTATCCAAAATTTTACTTTCAATTGTTCAACATTTGAAGGTATAGTTCCTTCATTTTTCCAAATTCGATCCAATTGATGTTTGTAGTGCCCTGAATTGTACTTGTCTTGCATTTTTCTTAAGTTGAACATAAAAATATAACTTGACCAAAGAATTCAAGTTAAATTTTCTTCTCGGCTTGTCCAAGTCACTATGGCCATCCACAACAACATCCTTCCCAAGAAGAATTCCAAGGTGCTCATCTGCAAAATCCTTATCGAGGATAATATCCAAAAAATACACTGCCAAATGAACCAAAGCAAGCCTCACATAGTGAATACGTGTATAACTTGAGTGCTAAACACATTTGGAACATACTAAATGTGTTGCAACTACTCATACAACAGTTTTAAAATGCTTTCTCAAACTACAAATAGAAATGCATTTTACAAAATGGAATAAACTTGACTCCCAAATTTTCCATTCAAATTGACTATCAACAAGCCAAACTAGCATTGTAATGCTTAGATGTTTTTGAACTCCCTTTTGAATATTGATGTGTCCTTTTGGACTCTTAGGCTCTCTTCTTTCAGATCCTCAAATTTACTTGTTGATAGAACCTCATCATCCACATCATGTGGAAAAAAGGTACAAACTTTTCCATCTACATTCTCTGAGGGATTTTCTAAACTAGAATATTGCATAAGAGTTGTAGAAAAACATGAATATTGTGGAGAAGATAGTGGTTTATCACCATTATTCTTACCTTCTTCCCTTGGAGAACATTCTCCTCTTGGAGGTCTAGAGCTTTTAGATTGCAATTTAGTATTCCTCTTTTCATAGAGGACTTTCACCATTTCTGCCATGTCTGAGAAAGCCTTTCTAAAATCCTTCACATCCTATGACATTATTGCAGGCTCGCCTCCTTGGGACATGCTTTGCTTGAAGCTTCTACTGCAATTTGAGGTAGAACTTGGTGGTAGATATTGTAACAATCATGCTCTCCTTTCCAAAACCTTCTCCTCACTTGAGCTTCAAAACACATTCACTTGCAAACAACAGTCAATTCCTCCTTAAACAAAGAAAACCTATGCTATGATACTGACTTGATCTGAAATGGAGTAGATTAGTAATGATATTCTAATTCCCCATTTAGAATATAAAAATGTGCTTGAGGTTTGAACTCCAAAATAGCAAGTAAAAACATGAATTTTATGTGTGTTTCCTTAACTTAGTTTCATGAAGAAAACTTAAAACATGAAACCAAAACACTAAATGGAAGCATGCATCAATCAATAATACACCATCCATTTATAAACGAGTTCAACCCTCGCAACCTAAATCTCCTTGGATCAACTCTAAAGTCATGACCCCTTCTCGTTGTGTTCAATATCTAGAATAGAGGAATACATAAACTGTTGAAATGGAATGGCTAGTTTCTCCTTCAAACAAGAAACTTCTAAAAAAGTTCTCATTCCATACACATGTTAACCTACAGTCAAACATGTAAACCTTTAGGAAACACATGCATCTTACACCCAGACCCCATACTCCAACTTCCAAGATCATAAACAATACTACAATCCACTTGAAGTACTTAAACAAGTCTCTTTCTCCAAACACATATCAAGAAAAGAAGAAATAAAACTACAACGTTACTATAATGGTTGCTACAGAAAGCACATGGAGGCTAGAAGACCCCTGCAAGGTCATCTCCATCTTCATACTCCTCCATAAACTAAATCAACACTATGGCTGACCATGGCACCCACAAGCTTCACTTTGCAAAAATCCTATCCAGAAGTACTCCTTTGATCCTAAAAATTATTCCAATCAGTTCAAAATGCCCAAAAATGGTTATTTAGACTCTTTTTGCATCCCATTTGGTCGAAAATTACCTTAGTTATAACTTATGTTTGTCTTTCCACAATTTTCTCCTCCAGTTTTGGCTTACTGCCAGTTAAATTCATTATCTAGAGTTAAATATGGCAGTTCCACCGAAATCGATGGTCTCGCCATCTTTCCCACCTATCTCGTAGTTAAGGTTGAGTGTTCACATTCAAAGTGGTCGATCCCGCAAAAAAGGCTACGGTTCCGCAACTCTATTGCAAATCGTAATCGGCTTAAAACCCCGTGGTCTTAAGGTTTGTGAACCAAAGTGGGTGATCTGTGCAATTGCGATATCGACGGACCCGATGGACATATAAACTGGAATCTAAAGTCCCATCGCATCCAAGACTTATCACTCATTGCAATCGGTGGATAACTTGGAACCTTGTACATGTGGGACTTTGTTTTCCTGCGATTTGCAATTGTGATATATCGAAACGCAACCCTGATTGCTCTGGGGGCCGATTTCTTAAGCCACGACCCTATTTTTTCCCCAATATGTGATATGCGGGACCTAATGGAAACTTGCCACTTGGCGTTTCCCCATTCGCTGGGACCTTTGCCATGTCATCCAATCTTGCCACCTGGACAAGTCAAACTTAAACTTTGACTTGCTCTAACTTCTGCATACGAGCTTGGATTTGAGTGGCATTCACACCATTGGATTTAGAATGACGAGCTCCTCGATATAAAGCTAAGTTTATCAAGATTATGCCACTTTTATATTTTGGAAAATTTTGAGCTCCTAATCACTCTTCCCCACTGAAAAAATTTTGGTATCCAAAAGTTTACTTTCAATTGTTCAACATTTGAAGGTATAGTTCCTTCATTTTTCCAATGTCGATCCAATTGATGTTTGCAGTGCCCTGAATTGTACTTGTCTTGGCTTTTTATCAAACTAAACTTAAAATATGACTTGACCAAAGAATTCAAGTTCGATTTTCTTCTCGGATTGTCCATGTCACTATGGCCATCCACAACAACATCCTTCCCAAGAAGAATTCTAAGGTGCTCATTTGCAAAGTCCTTATCGAGGATAAGATCCTAAAAATACTTTTCCAAATGAACCAAAACAAGCCTCACATAGTGAATACTTGTATAACTTGAGTGCTAAACACATTTGGAACATACTAAATGTGTTGCAACTACTCATACAATAGTTTTAAAATGCTTTCTCAAACTACACATAGAAATGCATTTTGGAAAATGGAATAAACTTGAGCTTCAAAACACATTCACTTGCAAACAATAGTCAGTTCCTCCTTGCGCAAAGAAAGCCTATGCTATGACACCAACTTGCTCTGAAATGGAGAAGATTAGTAACACTGTGCTAATTCCCCATTCAGAATATAAAGATGTGCTTGAGGTTTGAACTCCAAATTAGCAAATAAAAACATGAATTTTATGTGTGTTTACTTAAGTTACTTTCATGAAGAAAACTTAAAAAATGAAACCGAAACACTGAATGGAAGCATGCATCAATCAATAATACACCATCTATTGATAAAGGAGTTCACCCCTCCTGGGCTGCATCTCCTTGGATTAGCTCTAAAGGCATGACCCCTTCTCATTATGCTCAATATCTAGAAAAGAGGAGTACAAAAACTTTTGAAATGGAATGGGTAGTTCTCCTTCAAAGAAACAACTTCTGTAAAATTTCTCATTCCATACACATGTTAACCTATAGTCAAACATGTAAACCTTCAGCAAACATAGGCATCTTACATGAAGACCCCATACTCGAACCTCCAAGAGCATAAACAATACTACAATCCACATGAAGTACTTAAACAAGTCTCTCTCTCCAAACACATTTAGAGAAAAGAAGAAATAAAACCACAACACTATTGTAATGGCTACTGCAGAAAGCACATGGAGGCTAGAATACCCCTATGAGGTTATCTCCATCTTCATACTCCTCCATAAACTGAATCGACATTGTGGTTGACCATGGCACCCATAGGATTCACTTTGCAAAAATCCTATCCAGAAGTGCCCCTTTGATCCTGAAAACCATTCCAATCAGTTCAAAATTCCCAAAAATGGCTATTTAGCCTTTTTTTGCATCCCATTTGGTCGAAAATTTCCTTAGTTATGTCATTTGTTAGTCTTTCCACAATTTTCTCCTTCAAATCTAGCTTACTGCCAATTAAATTCTTTATTTGGAGCTAAATCTGGCAATTCCACCGAAATCGTCGGTCCTGCCATCTTTCCCACCTATCTTGCGGTTAAGGCCGAGTGTTCACATGTAAAGTAGTCAATCTGGCAGAAAAGGCTACAGTTCCGCAGCTCTGTCGCAAAGCACAATCGGCTTAAAAATCCTTGGTCTTAAGGTTTGTGAACAAAAGCGAGCGATCTGTGCAATTGTGATATCGGCAAACCTAACAGACTTATAATCTTGAATCTAAAGTCACATCACATCTGGGACATATCGCTCATCGCAATCGGTGGATAACCTGGAACCTTGTATATGAGGGACTTTATTTTCCTGTGATTTGCAATTGCATTTATCGCATCGCAACCCAGGTACCTGGGGGCCGATTTTCATCTGTGGGTTGCGATTGTGATTTGCGATTACGATCCATCACATCGCAACCCTTCCCTACTCGGGGGTCGATTCTTTAACATGACCCACTTGTGATTGTGATATATCGAATCGCAACCCTGACTGCTCCAAGGGATGATTTCTTAAGCCGCAACCCTATTTTTTCCCCGATATGTGATATGCAGGACCCAATGACAACCTGCCACTTGGCGCTTTCCCATTTACTAGGACCTTTTCCATGTCATCCAATCCTACCACTTGGACAAGTCAAACCTAAACTTTGACTTGCTCTAACTTTTGCATATGTGCTCGGATTTGAGTTCCCTTCGCACCATTGGATTCAAAATGACAAGATCTTCAATCTGAAGCTAAGCTTATCAAGATTCTGACACTGATATTTTGGCAAATTTTGAGCTCTTGGTCAAACATGTAGGTGGGTCAAACCATGGTTCAACTCCAAGGGATGCAACGTACAATTGTAGGAGGTTCCAAAGCATGTGGAGGTGTTAATTTGAGTCCAATAAGCACCAAAGGATACCTAAGGGTTAGTGTTTTCTATTTTCTAGTGAACACCTTTTCTTTTTTGGTAGGATGAGCCATATAAAGGGAACTACATAAGCCATATAAATGGAGCTTACATAACAAGTAGCACATGTTGAAGGCCTTTTGATAGATTCATGCAAGTATGACTTATGTAAGAGGTGATCCCTACCAGCCTACTTGACTACTTGAGACATGAAACTAGTGGAGATAAGAAGAACTGATTCAATTGAATATTTATGTAAACTCATTTTTTCAATATTTTATTGGCTACAAGGTCGATGAGATTCTCAGAAAGAATTGGTAAGTTTAAACATATATTGTCTATCACTATTTTTTTTTTAATACGAATCTTGCAAGCTTAAGAAATCTGGTCATTTTAATATGATAGTTAGGTAATCAAAACTAGGCTTTCTTCCAAAGTCTTTCATTTGAGACAATTCACATTTCATATCAATCATATAATGTGATATCAGAGAGATACTTATCTATATAGGATATGAGAACAAATATTACACATAGAAGTAGATAGATGCAACGTCGAAAATCATACCATTTGCCAATTCAGCTATTCCTCATTAAGGACTCAGAAAAAGTAGTTATCACCATTCCTCGTTAAAGTTCCCAGACAAAGTAGTTGTCATCTTCTAGCAACAAACTTAAATAATGCAACTATAATCTTCTAGAAAACAATCAATGCATTGATAATTCCCGTAAGGAAATGTCCAATGTGATGAAATAACAAAGTTTATTGATGCCTGTTACACAGTATTTTGTCACACCTCCTATACTTCCCTATGACATACCTCGAAGTGCTCAAAACATGACCATCATATAGTGTACTCATCCAGATATGCAGCTCAGGTCCTCCCTATAATAATGATAGAAAAATTCCCTGAGCTTCCCCTAAAGGAAATAGCTCTAAAACCCTAATTTGAGAATCATCACCCTTATGAGACTAAAAACCACGATGGTTGCCTATTGCTCTATACCAGACCCGTGATGGCATCACTCAATTTTCTTGTATACCTGCGATGATCCCAAAAATGCAATTTTCCCAAAGACGATGAGGAGCTTCATGATCTAGAAGCTTCCAGAGCGATGAGCTGGAGGTTGTTCAGCATAGATGAGGTCATTTTCTCCCAACTTGGCCTCTTGGTATTATCCCTATGAGCTACCTCCTTGAGATAAGGGCCTACTCCTATATTTGAAGAGATCCTAACCCCCTTTCCCAACCTATATATTCATCCTCTTATTCCTAAATGGTTAGAGGTTGGTTGGTTGGTTGGTCTATGCCTATTTGCACCCTTATGCTAAGATTGTGCCTATATGTTACTCATTTGGCTAGGAGAACTTAGTTTGGAATTGGATATTCATTCAAGGAGAGCCTATCAACATCAAGGCTTGGTTGTATGCTTCCCTTTATTTTCTATTATATACAACTTCTGGTTCATTTTCCCTAAATGTATATGCTCATGCATCATTTAGTTTAACATTCCTTGATCAATTAAGTAGGTTTCTTTTGAATATGTTATTTGTATTTGCATGCCTTGTTGTATCTTGATCTCTTGTGCAGGTACATAAACACTGGGAGCAGCGGGAATGAGCTCGTGATGTAAGTGATTCAAGGTCTTCAACAAAGGAGATTGAGATAACATTAGAATGAGGTAGGTCATCTTCTTCGTCTCTTTTTTTCAATTGCAACTTAGGAAAGTATCTAATAGATTGTCACTTCGGTTGCTAGATCCACTCATCGGGCTAGAGGGATCATCTCTGTCTACAGAGAGGATTTACCTAGAAAACAAAATGGCGACTCCATTAGGGAGTCTATAATCCTTTCCATCCAATCCTTCATCTTGTTTTTGTGATGAGTTTGACCAACCATCCATTCCTAGACTTGTTTGCTTGTATTTAACTATTTTCATTTTCTTGTAATTGCTTGAAGGTTCTTGATTTGTGTTGTTCTTGAAGATTTTCTTTTCTTTATCTTTCTTGACCATCATGGTTTTTTCCCTAACAGTCACAATGACATCGCGGATATGTTGATTACAATAGCGATGATAGCTTCTTTTCTTTTAACAGGTGTGATGATACCAGAGGTTAAAGAAAACTAGGGTTTTTTTTTCTTGTTTTCAATATTTTCCCTTCTGTTAGTGGCTTACCAATGTGATTTTAGTGCCCTTGTCTTGCTTGGCATGTTTTTCTAATTACAATTGCCTCTTGATTTGGTTTAAGTGTGTTTGGAGCTTGATTTGCATTCTAGGGTTTCTAGGACTTATATGTCATCCTTCATTCACTCATTGGTCTTCTCTTCAGAGATCAATTAACTTTGTTCAAAGAGTTTTTTTGTGTTTGGACGTATTTTGCAAATCAATTTTTGTTCTTGGGTATTAAGTTGTTTTCATTAGTGTCGAATTGAGTAGATGTTTTGAAAGTAATTTTAGTTCCATTTGGAAAACAATAGATTACAAAATTGTTTGTTTCGATTGAACTGAAAGGAAGTATTTGTTTTGAATTTTGTGTTTCGAAAAGTGATAATTATTGAGTTGTTTGCATTCTCTTTTGTTCTTTTGCACTAGATTACATTAATTTCATTAAAGTGAAAAGGAAATCATCATTATATCTTAAGGTAGATCGCTTTAATATTTTATTTTGCCATTGCACTTGCTCATGAAATGAAAGATTAGATTTCATGTTTTGCATTTAGAATTTGAAAATCATCATTGATGCATTGTTTCTTGTTTGATGCATGGTTTGGGTGTTTCTCTTCCATAAATAGGTAGCCTTCATCGAATGTGTTAAAACTTAAGAAATCTAATGCCAAAATTTCTCATATTAGCTTGATGATAAAGGTCAGTGTTAGTCTAAGTTTGATTTCGTTTTTCCTTAGAGTCTGAGTGGAAAACTCAAAAAGAAGGTAGTGTGGAAAACTTGAAAAGGAGATTGGAATCTACCAACTTTGAGATTGCTAGATTAAAGAAAGCTGCTAGGAAATTTGCAGCTAAGGAGGCTTATTTTAACCAAATGCAAGCTCGATGGGAGGACCAAACTTTTCAAATTCCTGAAGTGGTTGATTTTAATGTTCAATTCCGTAGCTAGACTACTCCTGCAATAAAAGAAGCTCAATTTATCATAAAAGTCAATACAAACCTCAGGTCTAGGATCAAAGTAATGAAGAAACAATTTGAAGACTTAAATATTCAATTGAACCAGCAAAAAGGATCTCCATAAAGAAAACTCACTTCAAGTAAGGATATATTTCAAAGTTTTGATAGTTTTGCTTGGTATAATCTTTCCAAACATTCCCATTCAATTTTGGAAGGTCTTGAAACAGTTGCAAGAATGTTTTAACAACAAAGTGCTCAAATAGCAAAGTTTTGGGTTGAAACTGTGATTTTTGAAACAACTCAACAATTTCGTAGCGCGCTACAAAACTGTTGAAGGTTATGACTAGAGCTCAGCAGTTTCATAGCACGCTACGAAACTGCTGAAGCTAAATAATCCAATATCAATCAACCGGTTTTGAAACATAAGCGGGAAATTTTGAAAGGGGAATATATACAAGGCATCATCTAAAGCTTCAACATTCAACTAGGTTAAGACAGGTGGAGAAAATATGGATTGGAATCCAACTTTAAAGTTTTGTCATAAAGTGAGCACATTTACCACCGTTCAAAATATGTCAAAACAGCTTGAAAGAGTTTTTTCCTTTACACATAAAGGAGGTGGACAGCACATCAAGGACGTGGCCATCTGTTACATTTTGGATAATCAAAGATGAAGGACATGCTTCTGTGGATTCGAAAATTGTAAGGCAAACTAAAGATCGATGAGCAAGGGTAGTTTCCTATGTTTCAGGACAATGGAGAAGATGTGGCATTGAAGACCAGCATGGAGCCTTGAACATCCATCACAGCCAAACTAAAAAGGGACCAGATGTGAAAGAATGAGAACCATTGTAATCAAGGCTATTATTAGCATAACATGGTGTTAGAATCCTACTTGATTTAGATCTCTAGAAAGTCTAGTTGAAGTTTGTTGCATTTAATAGGTAGTTAAAAGTTGAATAGGTGTCATTAGAAGTAGATTTCAAGTTCCCCTCATGCTCGAGGAGGAATCTCAATCAGGTAGAAGAGCTCTATAAATAGGAAGAAAGAGCAATGTAAAAGGGGTGGGAAATTTATTGAAAAAAGCTCTGATATTTGGCTTTATGCAAAGACTCTATTTTAGTAATAAGAGATTGGCTTTGCTTCTGAGGACTCAGGAGGGATTCAATATTTAGAATGTGTTGTGTTGTTATTTTCCCAATATTTGCAGTGGTTTGAATGTGTAATCACTTAGAATTCACTCATAGTGCTCTAACTTCATGTATACGTTCATAGACTGTGTGGTCCTATATGTTTTTGGTATGTTCTGAATGTGTTGAATGTTGAATGCCCTAACTTCTATGTAAGGTTGATACCATTCTTATACTGAAATGATGTTGACTCCATAAGCCCAATGGATAGTTTCTAATTGTGTTTCCACCACTCATATTTTTACATTTGTTTCACAAGAGTTAGCCATCTTAATCATAATCAAAGAACATTAATCCTTTGAGAGAGCCCTCTCAGGTTGAGGAGGCTAAGCCTTAGCCTAAAGTAGGTTTGAAATAGTTATTTAAGGTCTTCCTAGTCTGCAGCCCTCCAGGGTCAGATTTTCAGATAACATTTTGGTGCGTCTGCCGGGAGTCTGAAGATTATTCATTCCCGAAAACAAGAAGCTGAACTTCTGAAGGTAGCAGGAGCTCAGAAGATTTTTCGAGGCTGCACTCTACCTTGGTGACTCCATACAATTTCAAATTTTAAAAGGTGGCTTTGAGAGGGAGATATACACGGATCAATCCTGACCCAGATCCACCTACTCCCGTGGACAATCCAAACACCATTTCAAGGAGCAGACAAAGGTTTCCTGAAACACCAGGTACTCCATCTTTTTCAAAATCTTTGCTCTCTGAATTTTCAAGAAGTCCTGAAGATAAAATTGTTGATGATAAAATTCATGAGGTGTTGTTGAGGTCTGAGAACGAAGAAGAACTTATTGGAATTATTTTAGATTTACAAAAAAGAGGTATTGATACTTCATCCTTAGTGTCACAAAAAGATAAGGAGGAATTTTGGGAGGTTGTTACCTCAGAATTACTGTTAGAAGAGGAATATTTAAACAAAATGAAAGAGCTTGATCCTTTTGAAGTCTTACTCAAGTCTAAAACTGGTCTACCCCTTCCAAATTGGAGTACCTTTGTCAGTGGTTTGAAAAGTCCAAATAGTCCTTTCCATACCAGCACTTTATCCTTTGCCTCTGCTAGTCCTAGTAGTTCTCAGACACTAGGAAATCCACCTCATATCAGTTCCGGTTCCACTGTTCATACAGTACCTGTCATCACTGCTCCTCCATTCATTATGGTCATACCTGCTAGGTATGCTCCACTAGCCCTCCCTGCTGTTTTACATGACCTTCCTAGCAAATATGCTGCTAGAATTCCAACATGGGGTGGAGATGAAGACATTACAGCAGAAGAACATGTAGACAGATTCAATGATTTTGCTGACAGAGAGGAAGTTGATGATGAAGATGTAAATCTAAGATTGTTTGCTCAAACTTTCATTGGAGAGGTTAGAAAATGGTTCAAGTCTCTTAGAGCTGGAAGTATTCACAGTTGGGGCAGAGTTCGAAGATAGTTTTCTAAGGAAATGGGGAAACATAACCAACCCTGTCCAAGCTCTTACTGAATACAACAATCTTAGAAGAGCTCCTGATGAAATTGTCCAAAACTTCTCTAAGAGGTTTAATAAAATATACAATTCTATTCTAGCTCATTTGAAACCTCTTGGGGCCTTGGCACAGCTGAGATATGCTGAAGCATTTGACTCTGACTTCTCCCTCTTACTCAGAGAAAGGCATTCTACTACTCTTGCTGACATGAAAAACGATGCAATTAAAGTGGAGGTGAACATGATTGCTGCTAAGAAATCAAAGATAGCAAAGGCTAAATTGAAAGAAGAAGATAAACCTTCTACTTCAGCTCCAGAAGATAACTTTGAAACGATGATGAAGACCATGGAAAAATTGATGGATCGGTTGGCTCTTGGGAATACCTCTGCTCCTCCAGCACAGCAGGAACCTCAATTTAGGAATCCTCAGTTCAGAAGACCTCAAAATCAGCAAAGGCCAAGAGAGAACACAATTCAACAACCAGATCCTCCAGTAAGACCTCCTTTCCAACAAAATTTGGTGGATGAAGAAGATGAACCCGAAATTCCTGAGGAGTCCATCCATTGTCTTGATGAAGAAGTGTCAGGGATTTTCTTGACTAAGGAAGAACATGATGATTCCAGTATGAGCAAACCAGGAGAAGAGCCTTTAGGTTTTTTAAAGGGCTATCAACATGCTATCTTTGAGATGCAAAAGAAGTACAATCTCATGAATAGAAACGTGCCTATTATAGCAAGCAAAGCACAGCCCAAGAAGGATGCCTCAAAGGCAGTTGAAGATAAGAAGGACAACTCAAAGGTTGCTGAAGGTAAGAATGGTTCTCCACTTGACAAAAAGAATATTTAAGCTCCATCCGCTCCTAAAGAAGTTGAGACGATTGTTTATGTTTTTAACCTTGAGAATGAGATTGCAAAAATTAAGATATCAGTCCCCTTTAATGAAATCCTCAAGGTAGACAAATACAGAAGTAAAATTGTTGAAATGTTCAATTCACAGCCAGGAGTAGTTGATATCCTAAATGTACAAGAAGATAATCCTGTTATTTATTTGGGTTCAAGACTTGAAGATGAACAGAATGAAGAGTTTCCTCCTTTCTACATAAGCATTAGCATTCATGATATGACTTTACATAATGCTATGTTAGACTCAAGGGCATCTCATAATCTTATGCCCAAGGTGATCATGGAAAGACTGGGATTAGAGGTAACTAGGCCATATAAGGATTTATTTTCCTTTGATTCAAAAAGAGTTCAATGCATTAGTTTGATAAAAGATGTTGTTGTGGGTCTCACACAAATTCCAGCAAAAACAATTGTCATGGACATTGTTGTGGCTGACATTCCACCTAAGTTTGGGATGCTTCTTTCGAGATCGTGGGCAGCAAAGATCAAGGGCACAATGTAGATGGACCTTACCTATGCTACTATCCCAGTTTTTGGTGAGCAAAGGAGGTTGTATCGGAAGACCAGAATGGCTTATATGGTAAGCAGCAAAGACAGGCCTCAAAATTTTCCTATTTATTCATTCAATACTGGTCTTGGATCAGCTATCCTTTTCAATGAATCAGTTGGAAGAGAATCATAAGAAAAGCTTTCAGAAAATCAGTGTCAAGAAGGGTGGCAAGGAGATGAAAGAGACACCATGGGCTGTTGTTCATTACACTTCGATGGATCAGCAGGAAGAGAAGGGGCATGAGCTGGGATTTGGATCACTAGTCCAACTAAAGAAAGTAAGTTTCTCTCCTACAAACTAAATTTTGATTGCACCAACAATATGGCTGAGTACGAATCTCTGATTTTAGGCTTAGAAGCCTTGATAAAATTGAAAGCTAGAAACATTGATGCTTGTGGAGATTCTGAATTGGTAATTAAACAAGTGGAAGGTGCCTACCAAACCAAGGATGTAAGGCCTATTCTTTCACCATAAAAACCAGAGACCAAAACTCTATTGCAGACTCTCTTGCTGTTTCTGCCAGCCTTTTTATTATTCCTATGCACTCTTCTGAAAATTATGAGGTGGAGGTTCTCCATAGACCAGTCATACCAGATAACATCACAAATTGGAAAGTTTTTTAGGACGATCAGCAGGTAAAAAATTTCATTGAATTAAAGGGAGAATTTGAAAACAATCAGATGGATCAACAGAATATGTTAGTAGAGTCAAAGGAAAGGTCTGAAGTCTTACAATTACAAAACAACTTGATTCCAAAAGGCCTCATTCCCCTTGAGAAATTGTTTGATCAAAACGATGTATTCAAAGCACCAAAATTACAAGCTGATGAAGAAGAGGTGGAAAGCTGCAATCTAGGAGACTCAGTTGTGCCTAAGATGGTCAAGATTTCAAAATTTCTTTCAGCTGATATGAAGACTAAATATGTTGAGATGATGAAAAGGTACATTGATGTTTTTGCATGGAGCTATGCTGACTTGAAACAATATGTTCCTTAATTATGCAGCATACCATTCCTATTAAGGCGAGTGAAAATCCTTTCAAGCAGAAGTTAAGAAGAATTAATCCTCTTCTTTATGCCATTGATTGAAAAGGAAGTGAAAAAACTCTTTAATGCTAAGATTATTGTTCCAATCAAATTCTCAAATCGGCTTGCTAATTTGGTCCCAGTCACGAAAAAGAATGGAGAGATCAGGATTTGTATAGACTTCAGAAATCTGAATAAAGCTTCATTGAAAGATAATTATCCTCTTCCTAAAATGGATTTGATTTTGCAAAATATTGTTGGTTCACAAAGGATTTTTATGCTTGATGGTTTCTCAGGGTACAATCAGATTCTTGTTCATCCAGATGATCAAGAGAAAACGGCCTTCACAACACCATGGGGAACATTCATGTACGCCAAGATGCCATTTGGTCTCATGAATGCAGAAGCCACTTTCCAGAGAGAAATGGATATTGCTTTTGCTAAAGAAAAAGACAAATCAGTGGTGTTTTATCTTGATGACATCACAGTTTTTTCAAAGAGAGAAGAAGATCATTTGAAGCACCTTGAAAGAGTCCTGCTGAAGTGTAGAAGGTTTGGTATTTCTCTTAA
>APFE031460179.1:37928-64581 GCA_000404065.3 Pinus taeda | reverse complement strand
CTCGGGGCGCTGCCCCAAACCCCGTAGAGGGGGGCTACCCGCCCCCCTCAAACCCCCCGGACAGGGGGGGCTGCCGCCTCCCCTGTGACCCCCCCGCTACGCAATCGGCGCGGCGAAGGGGGGGCTCCGCCCCCCCTCTAACCCCTCGGTTCACTACGTAGGTTAGTCGTGGAAAGAATATAACACAACCCAACACTAACTTCCTGTATAAATTCATAGACTGTTTGGTCCTATATGTTTTTGGTATGTTCTGAATGTGTTGAATGATGAATGCCCTGACTTCTATGTAAGGTTGATACCATTGTTATACTGAAATGGTGTTGACTCCATAAGCCCAATGGATAGTTTCTAATTGTGTTTCCACCACTCATATTTTTACATTTGTTTCACAAGAGTTAGCCATCTTAATCATAATCAAAAAACATTAATCCTTTGAGAGAACCCTCTTAGGTTGAGGAGGCTAAGCCTTAGCCTAAAGTAGGTTTGAAATAGTTACTTAAGGTCTTCCTGGTCTGCAGCCCTCCAGGGTCAGATTTTGAGATAACAGAATGAAAGGATTTCGATTTTATCATTTAGTTGCATTTCAGGAACAGGTGACATCATTAAGGCATTGAAATAAAAATATAATTTCAAGATTAAGTTTAAAATATATCAATTAATCTAAGGAGAATTTGAAACATTAACGCTCATTCTTAGCGGTCTAGGCTAAAGATGTGTTCTGACATCTATAAAACTCAGCAGTTGTTGTTCGCTCTTGCATTAGACAATGCTAGCACGGACTTGTGCTCCCTGTACCGTCGAGTATATAAAGGGAGACCCTCATAGGTTGTAAACCTTTATCCATAGGAGGCTGAGTCTACCACCTTGTGAACTTGATACATTGAACACAACATTCGGGGAGATTTCCTGCATGTACGTCAAGTCCTTGGTAACTTTATTTTCTAAGGTGTATATTGCAGTTCACGGTTACTTGGTACTCCTTTTTGCGTAGAGTTACCTGAGTGGTCATTTCGATCTTTTCTTACTCCTTAAATTTGAAAAGATCATCGGGCACTTATCCTTTCAAGCTTGTTAAACCAATGAAAGTGACTAGAGTCACCTATTCATCATTTTATCAACTCTAAAAACATGAAAAGGCAAAGTTTTTGTTTCAAATTCTCAAATTAATTGACCACAGAACAACATCCTTCTTGTGGAAATACTCCTTAGTAGATCTTAGGTTGATACCAATGGGAACATTTCTTGAGTCTACCAGTCAAGGAAACCCCTCTGATGGGAATCCTAATCCTTTTCCTTATTTTGGAAATACTAGTGCTCCCTATATGGTGATGTTATCCCTTCCTAGATTAACGATTGGTATTCCAATTTGGTTATTTTCAACCTCAGTGATTCTGAACGTCCAAACCTCTTTTCAACTGAGTTCTCCTCCACCTGAAAAGCATCAACCTTATGTTGATCCTAAATTTGAACCCTCGACTTCTTCGCCTATTTCTTCACCTCGTTCTTCCTCTTCGCCTAGTGAAATTTTGGATCCTAGTAACCAGGAAGCTAAGAAGAAGAAGAAGAAGAGGACGAAGAAGAAGAAGAAAAATAGGCAAGGGGCCAACCAAACAACTATTTTACTGATGAAACTAATGTCGGAAAATCTTCCAATCAGCCCAAGAAATTAAAATTCCCTTGCATGTTATGTAAGGGTAACCACCTTCTTCGACATTTTCCTGGTATTCCCAAGGTCTTGGAAGTTTGGTCTATAGGTTCACATTGACCTTTGTCATCAGCCTCTAGCGATCATGCTGGTGATAAACCTTCAGCTAGTAAATCCTATGGAAAAAATGGAAAATTCAAATTTCCCTGTAAGTTGTGTGAAGGTAATCATCCCATTCAGCTTTGTCCTCTTATGGATGATTGATAAAAAGTCATCTTTGGTTAGCCTCGCTCTCTCTAAAAGTGAGTCTCATGAGTCCGTTCTCAACCAACCATTGGTTGAGAAGAGGCTAGACTTGGCTCCACCTTCAGTTAACCATACCTTTCTGGTAGAGAGTGAACCTCGTACTGCTTAGGTTCTTCTGGTTTTTTTAGTTTCGAATGAACTGGAGGGAAATCCTCCCATTCTTGAGGTGCATGAGAGAAATTATCATGTTCCCATATAGAAAGAGAACAGTTCTCACATTCCTACGACACCCCCTCCAAGTAGTTTAGTCACTTCTTTTGATTGGAGTCGACTAGCAGGATATCGCCTTCCATCTTATGTGCCTTTCTAGGTTACAATATAGGCTTACCATATGGTCGTACCTAGCACAGTCATAGACGAGGGTACATTTGTTAGCAATATGTCCTCAACTGCTTGGAAAGCTTTAGGTTCTCCTCAACTTGTCCCTGTCACCTAGAATCTGTTAGCCTTTAACAAAGGAACTAGTCAACCGTTAGGGATCCTTCCTAAGTTACCTATTACTTTGGGAGGAAATATTATCTATATAGATGTGATGGTTGTCCAACTCCCATTGGATTTTAATCTACTCCTTTCTTTGAATATGGTTATGTCATGGAAGCTCTTGTTTCTTCCCTCTTTCGAGTGATGTGTTTCCCGCATGAAGGAAGCATTGTGATCATTGACCAGCTTACATTCATTGGTCTTGAATCAACTCCCACTCAACCATCATCCTTAAATGGTTCTTATGTGCAAGCGATATCACCCCCAACACATGTTAATTACATGGCTACTTGTTCCATGCCCACATCTACTGATGATCTAGTAGGTGATGTAGTACACAATGTGTTAAGGGAATTGGAGGCCAATTTTGCCATTGGATCCATGGACATGTATCACTTCCAGAGTATTGTTCTCCCATCTGATGAGCACCTCTTGGAAGCCATGGCCTCTTTCGGGTTGTGATAAAGGGAATGGAGCAGAGTTCCTTGTCTTGTGTCAAGCTCATTAAACAATGAAACAAGGATCGTGGAGCAAAGTTCCTTGTCTTGTGTCAAGCTCCTTAAAAAATGAAACAAGGGATATGAGTAGAGTTCCCTGTCCTGTTTCAAGCTCCTTAAAAAATGAAACAAGGGATTTGGAGTAGAGTTCCTTGTCTTATGTCAAGCTCATTAAAAAATGAAATAAGGGATATGAGGATAGTTCTTTTACTATGTCAACCTCATTAAAAAATGAAATAAGTCCCCATGATGATAGCTCTTTTACTATGTCAACCTCATTAAAAAATGAAATAGGTCTCCATGAGCATAGTTCCTTTACTTGTGTCAAGCTCGTTAAGAAATTAAACAAATATCCTTCCAATTCGAGTCTTTGATCAGATCTCGTAAAATCCCAACCAAGTCTTTCACTGGATCTCGTAAGTGAACCTTCATTCCATCCACTTGTTAGTAACCAATAGTCCACTTAGGTGAATGAAATAAAGTTGGCGTGTACCTCGAACTGAGTCATTATGATGGGGGCATGCAAACCAAACTCAAGCATAGTTTATCTTTGTTTCAATCTTGTGTAAAAATGAAACCAAATCCAAGCATAGTTTTTTCCTACGTTTCAAGCTTGTGAAAAAATGAAACCATCTTCAAAGTATACTCAAGCATAATTTCTCATGTTTCAGGCTTGTGTAAAAATGAAACTATTTCCCTTTTTACATCTCATGATTGCCATTTTTATCTGCTAATTTTTTGCTAGATGAGCCTTGGCTCTTTCATTCCATCATCACCATCTCTTTGGCTGATCATATGCTTTTACTTGGTTGTTTTACCTTTGCTTGAGGAAAATTTGCGACGAGTGGTCTTATTAGCTAGCCTCTTGACCATTACATGTTTCCAGCAGTTCCATCATTACCGGAACTAGTTTCTATCCTTTTATACCACTTGTTCCTCCAGGTGGAGTCCCCTTTCAGCTCTTTTCAAACTCCAAAAATATGAAAAGATTTTCAAGTACTTGTCTTTTTGAACTTGTTAAATTAAATTAATTGACGTTGTCTTAGTATACATTTACCCCTTTTTTGGGCTGAGATTGACTATTTACGAAAAAGGTACACCTTGGTCGAAATGGTCAAGAGGTTCTCTCGAATATTGTTTTCTACCTTTTTGGGTTCAAGGGACAAATTACGAAAAGGGACATGATGCAATTTTCTTTTTTGTCTCTTTTTCAAACTCTCTAAATATGAAAAAAATACCGAGTTACTCTTCTGTCGGAATCGTAAAACTTAAACGATGAAATACTTGTCACCATGATGAGCCCGAGTTTCTCCTTCCTAGGACTCGTAAAACTTACTAGGATGGATTCATCTGAAGGGTGAAATTATACAACAAGCATATGGTATCCTCTTCAATATTGTGTAAAAATAAAGAGGTACTCACTAGAAATAGTGGGGAAAAAATGAAAGTGAAACATCTCTTGTATAGGCAGCATGTCTCTCTTGAACATGCCACTCATTTGTTTCTTGTGTCAAGTTTGGGATATCCTCACTTAGTCACTTGTCCTTCTGGGTTTGGGTAATCCATTTTTCCTCTCATCGACTATTCCACTTTGTCATTATGACCCTTGTTCCTATGTTGAATCTAATGCTGCCACACTCTGGAGTTGTGTCGCAAATATGTTCAAGAGAAGTCCTATCTGCAGTCTATTACCTTTACATTGTCTCTCTCTTTTCTATAGTCTTGGTTCCTACTCATTTCATTCCACTTTATTCCTCATTTCATGTTGATGATCAGGGAATCATTATGACCCTCCTTCGACGGGTCACTTCCTGTCGACTTCAGCTCATTATCCAAGAACATGACTTAGAAACTCCCTTTCAATACCTTAGAGCTTGCATGCCTTAATGGTAAGTTATTCACATCCGGCGATAGGTTTTCACTATTGACCTTTGATTGGCTGATTCCACGAGTGTTCGACATCAGCTTCATTTTCACATTCATGGATTGTACTATCGTACCTTGAGGATCATTTTCACTATTGGTGGTTTCTCTCATCCCTGTTAATGGTCCACATCATTGGCGAGTAATCAGATGGTTTTCTAGCATGTTCAACTTCGACACATTCATTCACATGCTAGAATTCGTACTTTGATCAGGTTGGGATGGAGCACAAGACCCTGAGTCTTGTCTGATATGACTCAAATTGCATGGAGTTATGTATTACTCAGGATTGTACACATGTTTCTTCTATACGAATGATTGTGACCATACCGTGGGACTTTATATTTATGATGATGATCCTATTATATCAGACGGGTGCGTCCATGCCTTGGATCTTAGATTTACAAATGATCCTTCTATATTTTATGGTTGTGCTCATGCCATGGATATTTACACATAGTCCTTTCTATCTGGATGGCTACGTCCATATCGTGGATTGATGTTTTGATATCAGATATTTATATGTATATCTTGATTTGTGGGTCTCCTCATAGTGTTTATCCTTGTCCTTGTAAAATCTCATAAAGCATCTCAGCCATCACTCCCCATTTAACCTTCATGCTTTAGGGGGCATCTGTTACACAGTATTTCGTCACACCTCATGCACTTCCCTGTGACATACCCCGAAGTGCCCAAACCATGACCATCATATAGTGTACGCATCTAGATATGCAGCTTGGGTACTCCCTAAAACAATGATGTAAAAATTCCTTGAGCTTCCCCTGAAGGAAATAACTCTAAAACCCTAATTTGAGAATCATTGCCCTTATGAGACTAAAAATTGCGATGGTCGCCTATTTCTCTATACCAGACCAATGATGGCATCACTATGTTTCCTTGTATACCCGCGATGATCCAAAAAAGGAAATTGTTCTAAATAGGATGAGGAGCTTCGTGATTCAGAAGCTTCCAGAGCGGCGAGATGGAGGTTGTTCAGCTTAGATGAGGTCGATTTCTCTCAACTTGGCCTCTTGGTATTATCCATATGAGCTACCTCCTTTAGATGAGTGCATACTCCTATATTTGGAGAGACCTTTACTCCCTTTCCCAATCTATATATTCATCCTCTCCCATTCCTAAATGGTTAGAGGTTGGTTGGTCAGTTGGTCTATGCCTATTTGCACCCTTATGCTAAGATTGTGCCTATATGCTACTCATTTAGCTTGGAGAAGGAGTGCTTGGAGAACTTAGTTTGGAATTGGATATTCATTCAAGGAGAGCCTATCAACATCAAGGCTTGGTTGTATGCTTCCCTTTATTTTCTATTAATATAAAACTTCTGGTTCATTTTCCCTAAATGTGTATGCTCATGTATCATTTAGCTTAACATTTCTTGATCAGTTAAGTAGGTTGATTTTGAATATGCTATTTGTATTTGCATGCCTTGTTGTATCTTGATCTCTTATGTAGGTGCATAAACGCTGAGAGCAGTAGGAACAAACCCGTGACGGAAGTGATTCAAGGTCTTCAGCAAAGGAGATCAAGATAGCATTAGAACGAGCTAGGACATCTTCTTCGTCTCTCTTTTCAATTGAAACTTATGAAAGTGTATAGTATATTGTCACTTCGATAGCTAGACCCACTCATTGGGCTAAAGGGATCGTCTCTGTCTGCAAAGAGTATTTACCTAGACAACAATGCCATCCATGAATTCTGCGTAGGTCAAAGGAGCCATAAAACGAGGTACATCATTGATTATTATTTTCTTATAATCTTTATTTTTATCATCTAAATAAAAAATCAAGTACCTTTTCATAAAAATACTCTAATTTCCTCAGAATTAGTATGTAATTAACATAGATATGATAGGACTGGATTTTCACTGCAAGAGCTTTCTTGGTTAGCACAAATACATAGTTCTCAATGACAATAAAGTGATGAGTTTATTGATCTAGCCAACAATGATCCCTGACATTGAGATGGAGGAAGAAGGCAATGATCCTTAACACTGAGATGGAAGCAATGCTAAGAGGTAGCATCATGGCATTGGCAATTAAGTCCATTAGACAACTATCTCATTAAAGATAGTCGACAAGAAGCATCGTTGCATCTCGACATCAATAAATGATGAGTTAGCAATTAACACAACATTCAAAAAGTATTATGTAATTTTTTGAGAAACTTAGGTTAACCTATGTTAACCTTGATCATGTTTGGGGTTTATCATAAGAGGGACATTAAAAAAGGCACATGAAAAGTATTCAATGAAAGGACTTAAATTAATTTTAAAATTTCATATTTGAAATATACACAAAGAAAAGTGACGGCCCATACATGTAGTGTGTATATTATATATATATATCTATATATATATATAATTATATATATATATATATATATATATATATATATATATATATATATATATATATATATATATATATATATTATAGTATAATAAATATATCGCTAACACTAAACAATAATGCCCTACCAACGATTGATATGTCCTTGTACCTTCAACATAGACTAATAAATTATAAATATAAAAAAGGGGTTAAATGAAATGCCTTGAAAATATTAAATATTATATTGTCCGTAGAATTTTAAAAGATAAATAAATAAATATCTTTATTAAAAATATATATAGAATGGTTGATATATTACGTTAAATCATTATTGAAATTTATTCAAGTCATTTTTTGGGTTATTGCGTCAAGAGGCAGCTTAGTACCGAGGGCAAGAGTGAGGGTTAATAAAAGAAACCATTACATTAATATTTCCCATTCATTATGTCACTTGCAAAGAATTAAATCTAGGTGAGGGAGATAACAACCATTCTACTCAAACCACCCAAGATAACCCTAATTGACATATTCTATATAGACCAACCTAGATCCATCTTAACTCCATCGAGATGGATCAAATCTCTCTCAGCACTTGGTAGATCCAGAGTTATGATGTATCTACATTGGTTTAACTTCCCCCTTTAAATAGGTTGTGTTCCCCATGAATACCACGGGTTCTCAATACCACGAGTCATTTTTATTTTTATTATTATTTTGTTATTATTATTGTCAATTTTTTATTTTGTTTTGACAAGTTAAGAGTTCTACATTACATTACATTAATATTTTAATTTTATTCTATTTTATTTATGTAATTTGACTTATTTAAAATGTTAAATATTAAATTACAACATTGATACCATATTGGGCTGGAGAGCACCTCTAGGTGTAATTAAATCGAGATTTTAATAAAAAAATAAAAATGATAACATTTCATATATAGAGATGTGAAAATTTTATAATACAAATGATATTATTAAGAATTAACATATGATCCATCTTAATTAAGGATCTACTAAGCCATGAGAGGAATAAAATCTTAGATGCAAACATTTCCTGAAATTTTGCACTTAAAAAGAAATTTGCATCTTAAGAGATTTGATCCCTCCTAATTTGGTAAATTCAAAATTATGATAAATCTATGCTAATTTTATTTCAAATCTGATTATAAATTTTATTAAAATTATTAAAATTAAATATTTTAATTCTTAAAATTTTATTAAAATTATTAAAATCAAATATTTTAATTCTTAAAATTGTGTAATTTAAGTATTACATGAAAGAAAAGTGAAAAATCATTTGGGAACGATCTGATAGAAGAGCTTCCTTGGGGATATTAGGGTGCTTGGGTGAGCGCGAAGCACAACCAGGGTTGAAAGTTTGCAGGCACTGATCTCCATGGTAGGGCGTGGAGGAGGGAGCTCTACTCCCTCCTACAAGCAGGTTGTTACCAGTCGTGGTGAGAAGCCAGTGGAAGAAGTCAAAAGTCTTGATGACGAGGGGAAAGAGAGCAAGGAAGAAGAGCAGGAGGGGGACAAACATTGTGAAAATAAAAGCACAAAAGCCAAGGAAGAAAATGACAAGGAAAAGGGAGCAAATCTCAAGGCACATAAAGGACCTTGTAAGCCCAAATCTGAGGTTACTCCCAGGGTAGTCCTGAATGATCCTACGTTGCAGGCACACAAGGATCACATGAGAACTAATGCTATCATTTGTAAATTCATGGGAGTAACCTCTCCCTCAATGGAATCATGAGCTGGGACCAAGCCGACCTTGCTGCCACCAAAAACATTGTTTTTGCTTCACCATGCAGTTAGTAGTGTTAGATTCTTAGTTGCCAAAATTGATATCAGTTTTGGTTGCATGCTTAGGTTTATGATTTCTTAGTTACATAGTTATTTCACGTATTTCATTTCGAATAAACTTCTTTTCATTTCCTTCTGTTGTTAGGTCAGATTAGAGTGAAGTAACTAGGTCATAGGTTTTATAGGTGTTTATTTGTGTCGTTTGAAAAGTAACTTGCAGAGCGCTTATCATACTTCTCCATCTGCCCATACTCCATCCAACCTACCTACTTCATCCTCCATTTCAGATCCTTGCATTACCTTTGCCACGTTCCCTCACGTTGACCTACTTTCCATATTATTGTGTAGCATTGCCTTATCTCTCCTTGAACAAATCTAACCATCCGCGCCACTCCTCAACTCCATCCACCAAGTCTTGAACCTCGTCACACTCCTATCTCACCTCCATACTAATTCCTCCACCTTTTTCCCTCCATCCACGCTCCAAAATCCCATTTCTGAACATCCTGTAGAAAATCACAGAACATCCTGTAGAAATTCCAGAACATCCTGTAGAACCCCTGCAGACTTCCTGTAGAAGCTCACGAAAGTGGTTTCTTGAAGGCCAAACTCTGTGAAACTCTCAGGAAGGGTGTTAGGGACCCCTTAGGCCCTCTCTAAACCTTCCCAACCTCTTCCAAGCATTTCCTCTCTCCAATCCACCTCTGCACAGTCAAAAACAATTAAATCGCATGCATGCTAATTCTGACAACTTATTCAAAAATAAAAAAAGATGGTTCTTTCAGATTTTGTTGTAGACCTAGCTTAGATACATGCATTTCATCTTCTTGGAAGTCAATGGAATCTCTCCGAGTAGCTTGCATCCTCTTTATTGCATCAGTAGGACTAGCTGGTAGAATTAGGGTTTGTTATGGTTTGCGTTTCTTTTTGGCTTTCAGTTTCTTTCCGCAAGTAGATTAGATTTGTTTGAGTTAGCTTTCATCCATCAGTTAAAAATATTCTTCTAAGAGCTCATAGAAGTTGGCTTAAGCTCCTAGCGGACTTGTGCCAGCTAACCAAATGATAGCTGCGGCAAGAGCTAGTACTTGTGCATACAGCACCATCGCTTCCAAGTTTGTTACGAACTATCGGGTTGATAAAATTAAAGAAGGCAGTTCCAGGAGTTGCAGCATTATTGTTGCAATACTGGGGCCCACCACTTACTAAGCTTAATTATATCGTTATTGAGAAATAAATATTAGTAGTTATTCATGACATTAATAAATTTCAACATTATAACATTAGTTATGAAGTCTTTGTCCATACAAATCATTATGCCATAAAGTACAAAATGAATAAACTAATAACTAGTGGCAGCGTAACAAGATGTTTATTATTATCACAAAAATTTAATATTTCTATCCTAGGTTGACTTGGAAAGGAAAATACAATGGAAAGCTTTCTCTCTCGCATTATTAATCCTGGTGAGGTTGTTTAAGTCTTAGATACTTTCAAATATGAACATTTATTTTCTATGTTTATTAAGTCCCGATGGTTTGTAGATGGAGCTCATAATTTATTTACAAGAAAGAAATACACTTCTCACCACGAGAGATGAAGAAGGATATTTAGTAAAGTGCCACATATTCATGGAACAAAGGAGATCTTTTCTATATAGGCATATATTTGATAATTCATAAGTGTGTTAGAGAAGATGAAATCTTTGATATTTCAAACGCATGTCATGATGAACCATGTGGTGACCATTTTGTAAATAAAATGAATGTTTACAAGGTGTTTCATCTAAGATACTATTGGTAAAAAAATTACCAAGATACCAAGAAGCATGTTAGATGTTGTTCTTCAACAGCAAGTTCTTGCTAACATCTTCAAAAAATGGGCTCTCGACTTTGTAGGTCCTATTGATCCTATGTCTAAAGTAAAAAGGTACATGCTATTTTACATTGATTACGTTACAAAATGGGTGGAATCAAAAGCCTTAACATGATTAACTGAACAAATAGCAGACGGTTTCTTTTTTCAATATATTTTTGTTAAATTTAAGGTTCCAAGCTAAATTATTATTGATCAAGGAGAACAACTTACTTCTATTCTTGTGAGAGGATTTGTTGCAAAATATAATGCAAGACATCATAAGTCTTCTCCATATCATCCACAAGCAAATGGCCAAGTGGAGTTTACAAATAAGTTTTGGAAGCAATCATGATTAATACAATCTAACTTCATTAGAAGGATTGGGCATATAAACTTCATGAAGCTTTATGGGCCTATAGGACAACAAGGAAGAA
This sequence comes from Pinus taeda, assembly GCA_000404065.3. Lineage (NCBI taxonomy): Eukaryota > Viridiplantae > Streptophyta > Pinopsida > Pinales > Pinaceae > Pinus > Pinus taeda. The sequence continues at coordinate 53,289 of APFE031460179.1, read as the reverse complement.
TACTAATTGTCTCGCCCCCTATGAATTAGTGTATGGTAAGCAAGTCCTCCTCCCTATTGAATTCAAACTTTCATAATTGCACTAGAATTATGAATGGATTTGAAGGAGGCACAGAAAAAATAAATTGTGCAACTACATGAACAAGATGAAATCCAACAAAATGCACTACAACAAACTAATTTGATTTAGAAACAAAGGACAAGGTGGCATGAAAAATTTATGAAGAAGAAGAATTCAAAGTTGGTGATTGGAGCTTGCTCTTAGATTCCAAATTTAAAGATTTCAAAGGGAATTTCGCCACTCACTAATTTGATTTTTATAGATAATTGCAGGAGATTGAGTCATCAATGGGGATGATGAATGCCTTTCTATTTTTAGGAATTGGTTCCATGAAAGAGGGGAATTGGAGGTCGTTTCCTAATTCCCTTAGTCATCCTTGGGCAAATTCAGAGGGGCAAGTGACACAGGAGAAGTTTCTAGAAGTTTCCACGAGCAACCAACTCTCAAACTCTCCCAAAATTTTGTCCTACCTCACCCATCACAACTATTAGTGGGCTAAATTGTGATGCATAGCACTTTGAAAGTGTAGCACTTAATATGTATCTCACCTTAACACAAGGCTTTCAACAATGATTCATTTTAGGCACTTTCTGGATGATTTTTGAGATGGAACTTTTGGGGAATGAGGCATTTAGATGACTTAGTTCCTTTAGGGCATAAAACAACGATTTTAGGGGTTGATGAATCCTAATACATCAACATGTGAATTGGGGTTGATATTCCAAAATATGTCTATAACAGTCGCCCCCTAAAGCATGAGGTCGTAAATGTTCATGTCGGGTAAAATGCTTTATCATGAGGATCATAAGTTTCGAACTGGAAGGTGACCTGCATCAACTACAATACAATACATAATGATAATATGATTTTTTATGAATTAGCTGAGGGAGGAATCCCTTTGTTCAGCTTTATAAACTTCCATTACAAGTACATAGATCAGACAGTCGTCTGCAGATATAGACTTGTAATCCATGATTGGATGACCATCTATGTAAAGCCTTCATACATTTGATGCTTTTGTACTCTTGAATATATCGCAGCCCAGATGGATCAAACTAGATTCAAGATCTTCAAACTCGTTCAATCTTCACTCAATGTACAAGTCTAACCATGTGAAAAGATGTTCTGGGGTCGAACATGGAGAGACAACACCTAATTACCAACCAATGATGTGAGCTGTTAACAGAAGCGAAAGGGATCACTGATAATGAAGATGATCCTCAAGGTACAACAGTACATTTCACGTGGTGTGAATAGATGATTCGATGTTTAACGTCACGCAAAATCTTTCGGTCGAAGGCCATTAATGTCAACCTGTCGCCGGAAGAGAGAAACTTGCCATTGATGTATGCAAGCTTCAAAGTACTGAAAGGGTGTTTCTAAGTCGACTTCCTGGATAATGAGCTGATTTCGACAAGAAGCGACTCATCATAGGAGGGTCTTGATGTATCCCACACCTATGACATGAAATGAAGTAACTGATCGTTGGAGATGAAAACGAACTGACGACACAAGATTCAGGAATGGCGGTCATGAAAATGAAGGTTTGTGGTATTGCAATGGATGAGACTTTAGTTGGATGGCTTCTCTTGAAAATATCGGCGACACTGAGATGAATTGGTAGAATTAACCCAAAAATATGGATGGTGTGATAGACTAATGTTATGATGACCAGCAAACGAAATAACCCAACACAACTAAAACACATAGATGAAGTGAAAGTGTCATGTTCAAGAGCGACTTGCTACCATAAGTTTGCAAGATTTTTCCCCTTTTTCCCCAGTCATTACTAACCAATACCTCTTTATTTTTTATCAAGCTTGAGGAGGATGACATATGCTTGTTCTGTAATTCTCTCTTTAGGCAAACCCATCTCTATTTGTTGTTTTAACGAGTTTAGCGACGGTGAAACTCGGTCTCGTCTAGATGGACAATTTTGTCGCTATTATTTTAACGAGTTTAACGATAAGGATAACTTGGTCCTTTTCATGTTTAGAGAGTTTGAAAAGAGATGAAAAGAAAACTCCATAAGTTCTTTTTCGTAAAATAATCCCTCAAGTCTGAAAAAGGATAAAATAATACAAGAGGGATGTCGTTTCCAATTCCCCTCCACTTCCAATTCCCCTCATGCTTTCTAGTTTTCTTTTCATTTTTAAATCAAAAATCGAAATAAAACAAAAAGTTTGCTTGGTGGTCAAAGATGCTCAATTCACCATTACCACATCAAATTATGTTCTTAGTTGTTCACCCTGCTCAAAACTCCATCAAAATGATTAAAAATACATATTTATGGATGAAAAAATGAGTAAAATCAACATTTACTTGATGTACATGAAAAAGTAAACATAAAAATAAGTTTTAACATTTCATTTTCACCATTTCATTTCAAACATTGAATTTTTGAGCTTTGAAGCAGTTTTTCCCCCCAAATTTCACCAGTCGATTGCGAGAGATTCTGTGGATCATTTCCCGCACCGTCAAGACCAGGTAGAAGCTAACCTTATGCTCTTCAATTATGTTCCATTATTTTTCATATTTGGGCAGCTTTTCTCAGTTTTTTGGGCCTCTAGTGTTTAAAATCTCATTTTTCAACTCTCTAAACATGAAAAGGACCGAGTTATCCTTGTCGTTAAACTCGTTAAAATAATAGTGACAAACTTGTCCATCTAGACGAGACCGAGTTTCACCATCACTAGACTCGTTAAAGCATCATATAGAGATGGGTTTGTCCGAAGGGCGAATTATAGAACAAGCATAAGTTATCCTCCTCAAGCTTGATAAAAAAATAAAGAGGTACTGGTCAGTAATGACTGGGGAAAAAGGGGAAAAATCTTGAAAACTTATGGTAGCAAGTCACTCTTGAACATGACACTTTCACTTCATCTCCATGTTTGAGTTGGGTTGGGTTATTATGTTTGCTAGTCATCATACCATTGGTCTATCACACCATCCATATTTTTGGGTTAACACTACCAATTCATCTCAGTGTCGCCAATATGTTCAAGAGAAGTCATCCAACTAAAGTCTCATCCATTGCAATACCACAAACCTTCATTTTCATGACGGCCATTCCTGAATCTTGTGTCGCCAATTCGTTTGCATCTCCAAAGATCATTTACTTCATTTCATGTCATAGATGTGGGATACATCAAGGCCCTCCTATGACGAGTCGCTTCTTGTCGACATTAGCCAATTATCCAAGAAGTCGACCTAGAAACACCCTTTTAGTGCTTTGAAGCTTGCATACATCAATGGCAAGTTTTTCTCTTCCAACGGCAGGTGACATCAATGGCCTTCAACCAAAAGATTTTGCATGATGTTCGACATCGAATCATCTATTCAGACCACATGAAATGTATTGTTGTACGTTGAGGATCATCTTCATTATCGGTGATCCCTCTCGTGCCTGTTAACAACTCACATCATTGGCTGGTAATCAGGCGATGTCTCTCCATGTTCGACCCCAGAACATCTTTTCACATGGTTAGACTTGTACATTGAGTGAAGATTGAATGGCTTTGAAGACCCTAGATCTAGTTTCATCCATCTGGACTGTGATATATTCAAGAGTACAAAAGCATCAAATGTACGAAGGCTTTACAAAGATGGTCATCTAATCATGGATTATAAGTCTATATCTACAGAGGACTGTCTGATCTATGTACATGCAATGAAAGTTTATAAAGTTGAACATAGGGATGCCTCCCTCATCTAATTCATGAAAAATCATATTATCATGATGTATTGTATTGTAATTGATGTAGGTCACCTTCTAGTTCAAAAATTTCGATCCTCATGATAAAGCATTTCACCCGACATGAACATTTATGACCTCATGCTTTAGGGGGCAACTGTTATAGACATATTTGGGCACATCAACCCCAATTCACATGTCAATGTATTAGGGTTCATCAACCCCTAAAATAGTTGTTTTATGCCCTAAATGAACTAAGCCATTTGAATGCCTCATTCCCCAAACGTTCCATCTCAAAAATCATCCAGAAAGTGCCTAAAGTGAGTCATTGCTGAAAACCCTATGTTAAGGTGAGATGCATCCCAGGTGCTACACTATCAAAGTGCTATGCATCACAGTTTAGCCCTCTAGTAGGTGCGATGGGTGAGGTAGGACAAAATTCTAGGAGAGTTTGAGAGTTGGTTGCTCATGGAAACTTCTAGAAACTTCTCCTGTGCCACTTGCCCCTCTGAATTCGCCCAAGGATGACTAAGGGAATTAGGAAACGACCTCCAATTCCCCTCTTTCATGGAACCAATTCCTAAAAATAGAAAGGCATTCATCATCCCCATTGATGACTCAACCTCTTGCAATCATCTATAAAAGGATCTCTCATCCAAGAGGTCAAGAGGTTGAATTATTCTAAGTTGTAAGAAAGTGCTGCTAGTTTCAGTATTGAGGTGAGAGCATTATGTGATTGTTGGTATGTTCTTGCTGATTCATGAGGTGAAGAATGCTTGAAGCTGGGAGGATGGTGTTGGATCAGACTTCTTATGGGTTGTAATTCTCCTTGTTATCAATAAAGTTCTTCAAGCTTTTTCCCAATTGATTGTGTTCACTGTAAATGCATTCATTTGTTTATCATATTTCTGATTCTATGATATTTATGCTCTGATGGATCATTATGCTTTGACAGGTCTTTGTTTCTATATTTGTGCAGGTACTCTCCAAGCGTGTTAAGTATGGGGAGGAGTTACGGGATCGGCCAAAGGAGAGGGATATCAGGCGAAAGTTACAGGTTGGTCTTTCCTAATCTCTTTCTTATCTATCGCTCATAGGAAATATAGTGAATTACTTTAACTGTTGTTTCTAGGTTAGCTACCAAACCTAGAGGGCTAGAATTTCTTAGAAATACTAGTTTTCCCAGAAACAAGGTTGTAGAAGAAAAACACTTGGTAACAATTAGCAAGTTGTTAGGATAAGAAAAAGTTTAGAAATCTTAGAAACTATTTGAGTGCTTTTAGGATTTAGAAAAGCTATGGATAGGCAAGATTTTGTCAATAAGACAAAAACGAGTCTACCTTGAAAAGCGTGAGTGATTTGTGGATTGATTTATGGATTTACGAAAATCTATTTTGTTTGAAAATGTTATTATAAATATTGTAAGCCTAAGGGGAAAACTAATGGCCAAATGAATGTGCAATGAGGCTCATATAGAGAAAAAATTGTTTTTGATGTACATGTTTTGTTAATGAAATGAAGTTTCATATATTTTGTGTATGAAGTGTCTATGTGCACGATCATTGGAGAATTCTTGAAATTTGGAATTTGTAGAATTAAGTGCCTACATGTGTGAATTGGGTAGAGAAATCTTATTGAAGATTTAGTGAAATTAAATTTGATGCATGTGTTAAATGGTGGAGAGTGGTATTATTTTATGAAGAATAATTATTGAATGTGATTAATGGAAAGAAACACAATGTGTGCTCATGAATTATATTTGTATATTGAGTGTGCATGATGAATGCTTTAGGAAATGTTGTGAAATAAATGTAAATGCATATATGTGTATGGAGTGGATTCATGAAATTGTTTTCAGGGTAGATTAGGTGCCACCAATATGGGGCCATTCACTGATTCTTTTGTGGTTGTATACTTAAACAACATACTCATCTTCAAATAAAACATGGGAAGAGCACATAAAGGACATTCAAGTAGTGGTAAGCACCTTGTGGCAACACAATCTATATGCAAACCTAGAGAAATATTTGTTCAACACACAGAAAATTAAATATCTAGGTTACATCATGGATGAGTGTCAGGTGTATTTAGATATAGTAAAGATCTATACCCATTTGTTATTGGCTGACCAAAAAAATAGTTTATAGCTTCTCAAGCCATAGTAAGGGATCATCGTTGTTCTCTAAGAGCAACTTGAGATCGGGATACCATCAGGTATGCATCAAGGAAGAGGATATCTTCAAGACTGCATTTAGGACCAAGTATGGGCATTATGAGTTTGTCGTTGTTCCATTCAGTTTGACTAATTCTCTAGCTACATTCATGTGTTTAATGAATAGTGTGTTGTGTCCTTATTTGGACAAGTTTTTTATTGTATTCATTGATGACATACTGGTATATTCTAAGAATGATGAGGAACACACCAAACATTTAGCAACAATGTTAATATTTCTAAGAGAGCATCAGTTGTATGCTAAACTTATCAAGTACAGCTTCTTTCAAACTAGGGTACATTACTTGGGACATGTTGTCTCCATGGAAGGCACAACAATAGATCCGGAAAGGATAAGGGCCATCATGGAATGGGTAGCTCCTAAGAATGTAGATGTTGTGAGATCATTTATGGGATTCGCAGGTTACTATAGAAAGTTCATCAGGAACTTCTCATACATTGCATATGCTATCACATCATTGCAGTGGAAAGGTAAGAAGTTTGAATGGACAACGGAATGTGAAGATATTTTTGAGCATCTTAAGTAGTTGTTGACACATGCACTAGTGCTAAAGATTGTGGATCCAGACCAGGAGTTTGTTGTGTGTACAACTTCTTGCAGAAGGGGACTTGGTGGAGTTCTCATGCAATAAGGATAGGTAGTGTGCTATGAGTCACAGAAACTGAATGAGCATGAGAAGAACTATCCGATGCATGATCTTGAGCTAGCATCAATTATACATGCATTGAAGATGTGGAGACATTATCGTCTAGGCTGGAGGTTTAAATTGATGAGCGATCACAGTGGGATGAAGTATTTTTTGACCAACCGAATATAAATTCCAAGCAAGCTAGATGATTGGAAACCCTTAGTGAGTTTGAATTTGAGATCAGATACATCAAAGGGAAGGAGAACCGGGTTGCAGATGCTCTTAGCAAGAAGGTACAGGTAAATCATATAGCAGTTATGAGATCTTATGGGACAAAGTTACAGGATATGATCTTGCAGGCAGGACATCGGGATGACAAATACATGGAGATTATGCACAGGCTACAACAGAGCACAGGTACAGGTACAGGTACAAGTATAGGTACAGGTGCAGGTGTAGATGATCGAGATGCAGACTATTGTCTCACGGCAAATGGCTTGGTGATGTTTAGAGACAATATCTATGTGTTGAATTGCAGTGAGCTCAAGAAGCTTATCTTGAGGGAGTTTCATGTGAAACTGTATTCAGGTCATCCAGGATATCATAAGACATTGACGACGGTAAAGAAGTTTTATTATTGGTCGAATCTAAAGAAAGAAGTGGCTAAGTTTGTGGCTAGATTATTAGATTGTTAGTAGGTAAAGGCAAAGTGCAAGCATCTAGGTGGTCTACTACAACCTATTGCTATTCTGGAATGGAAATGGGAGGTCATTTCCATGGATTGCATCACAGGTCTTCCAAGGACAGAGAAGCATCATGATTCTATTATGGTTGTGGGTGAAAGGTTGAGCAAGGTAGCTCACTTCATTCCAGTAAAGACTACATATTCAGCTAGTAAGGTAGCACAAGTGTTCATCAGAGAGATATTGAGATACATGGTGTTCCAAAGAAGACTGTGTCAGACATGGATGCAAATTTAACTTCCAAGTTTTGAAGGAGATATTTGCTGGCTTGGGTATAGAGTTGGCCTTCAATACATCTTATCATCCACAAACATATGGTTAGACAGAGAGGGTCAATAGGATCTTGGAATATATGTTGAGGATGTATGTGATGCACAAGTAGAGAAATGGGAAGAGTATCTACCATTGGTTGAGTTCGCATACAACAATGGTTATCAGGAGTCATGGTTGTAACACTCCCATCAACTAGAGTGATCTAGAGAATAGGGTACTTATTAGATCGGACAGGTTGGCAGACATGGAGTAGGAAATGCAGGTTCTAAAGAAGAATCTAAAGGCATCACAAGATAGACAGAAGAGTTATGCAGATCAACATAGGGTGTTCAAAGAGTTTTAGGTTGGGGAGCATGTGTATTTGTGCATCAAGAAAATTTATTTGAGGATTGGTTCATGTGCCAAGTTGGCACCACAGTATTACAGGCCTTTTGAGATCCTTGATAGGATTGGATGAATGGAATATCAACTTTCACTGCCTCCAACAATTAAATTCCATGATGTTTTCCATATTTCATTGCTTAAGAAGTATATAAAGGATGTTGATCATGTTATTGATTGGTCTGTATTGTAGGTGGAGCAAGAATGAGAGTTCTAGCCGGAGCCTCAGTGCAGCGGAAACATCTCATGCTCAGGAAACAACACATGCTCAAGAACATAGCCATAAAGAAAATTAAAGTGTAGTGGAAGCACTTTGGGCCTGAAGAAGCCACATGGGAGATGGTGGATCAAATGCAAGCCCTATATCCTTCTTTGCTAGTTGAGGCAAAGCAGCTTTGGTTTGATGTTGGTTTATGTTTGGCATATGTTTTGTTGGTGTTTTTTATATTTGTATATGTATATGGATGTAAATACCGCCATGAGCTAAGTTATAAAGCTCCAATAAGCGGTATGGTTATTATTTTGTCATTTTGTCATGATGTTTTGCTTTTGAGTGCGTTCTTCATTGTAAATACTGAAACAAGTTAAGTTATAAAGCTCCATAGGCAGTATGTTTGCTTTTTAGTGGTTTTACTGAGGTATTGGTATGGTTTAACACCGAGGACGGTGTTCCCCAAGGGGGAGGATTCTGTAACAGCCCTGGCGGAAAAGTTCATGTAATCAAAGTTAATAAAGGCAAAATAAGATCATGGGTAAGGGACACTTATTCTAAGTTGAATGTTGGGCAAAGATATCCTAGTGGGAAATACTGGATGTGTGTTTTGGCTAAGGAAATTGACAAAGGCTAAGCCTAAGGCATTAAAAGGCAAAAAACATTTTTGGCACATTTATCTATGAAAATAAAGGAAATTAGGAGAAAAGGAATGTAAAAGGTCACAGGTTTCATGTGAGGAGGAAATTGAAGGAAAATAATCGAAAATGAAGAAATTAGAGGCCTCATGCATAAAAAGGCTTCTAAGGATCAGTTTGGAGCTCTCTCATTATTCTCTCTCTCTCTTACTCTCTTAGTCACTTAGAGTTTTCTTGGAGCACTCTAGTTTGGAGCAAAGGAAAGGGCATGCAAGGAAAGGAAAGGAAAAGAAAGCAAGGAGCAAGGAAAGGAAATCAAGATCAAGCAACTTCAATAGGAATACTTGCAAGTAACATTTTTCATGTGTGATTTCCAACCTGGTTTGGACATGCATGGCTTTGTAGGTTGGTGTATGGTCCTCTTGCTGTCGGTGGCATGGTTTTTCTGGGTTATGATAGTGGTTTTCAACATAGCCTAGCCTTTTTCCAGATGTGATGGTATGTTTGGATGTTTATTTCAGTTTTGTAACTTTGGAATTGCCAGATGGATTTCGAAATCTGGGGCAAAGGTGGTCTCAAGGTTCATTGCCAAAGGCCTAGGAATCCCTTGACTAGTTTTGGTGGGATACATGGTAAATCCTGAGGGAGCAATCTCAGTTTAGGGCATAGTGATCCAAGTTTGGATTGCATTAAATATTGAGAGACAAGGAGATGGAAAATTCCTCCAGGATAGTGATGGATTCTGGATGGCGTTCCAATTTATTTTCAGTTATGATCGGAACACAGGTTTTGGTTTGATAACGGTTGGATGAGGGTGGAGGTGGTTTAACCTCTGGATTCCCTCGGTTGTTCTTGGATTGGTTGTTCTATGATATCCCACATTCATGCTTGGAATATGGCACAGGGGTGGCTCACTGAAAGAGAGATTTGATTCAGCCATGTCTACGGTCGGGTGGTACGTGGAAGTCTCGAACCTGTTCGAATTTTCCTACGATTAATAAAACCTAAGTTCTCTTACTTTTTCATTTATTTATATGTGGATTTAATGGTTTTCATATCTCTGGTATTTATATGGTTTTATGTTGGTTATAAGCATGGTGGAATGACTGGTTCATGTCATGGTTATTTCATATATTTACTTGTAATTATTAAATGGATGGATGCAAGACCTAATTGATGATCTAGTAGTTCAATGGAGAAGGAGGTGATCCTTCTGATGATGTTTCATAAGTTGTTTCAGTCATTTATGCTCTGCCTTGTATCCTAGACCTGTAGGTTGCATTGATTCCAAGTGTTTGACAAAATGTCAGTCTCAGTTGGGGATGCTCGGGCCTAGTCCTGAGAGTGATTTTTTATTAATCAGTATTGTTATCACATTTTTAATGATTTCTTAAAGTTACAACAAGTTATAGGCTAGAAAAGTGGCTTAAACCTCAGGGTTGCTAGCACAGAATTGACGATTCTAGACCACAGTCGCTGGCAGGTAGGTCTTTGAGAGTGAATTTGAGTTGTTGGTCACTCCCTTGCCCATGGCATGAGAGAGACTGAGGGCCAAGAGTTGCAGAATAGCAGTGAAACCCAGGGAAAAGTTGTCTGAGTGGCTGACTTGTCTCCTGAGGGGTCTGTTGATGATGTTGAATGATTGTATGTGATTTTCATCGATTCCACTTCCTTAAGGTGACAGAGGAGGTCAACCCAGGGACAGGTTGTCTGAGTGGTTGACTTGTCTCCTGAGGGGTTTGTTGATGATGTTGGATGATTGTATGTGATGTTTTGTCGATTCCACTTCCTTAAGGTGACATAGGAGGTAGAATCTAATCGTAGTGGCATCTCTCCTCATGTTTACCCCGATTGGCATAGTACCTTTAGGTAGACCTAAGACGGGGTGTTACAAAAATGTACTCCATTTTTTTGACATTAATATAAAAAGTTTGACTATATATATATATATATATATTATATATATATATATGAAAAAAGAACAAAGAAAACTAATAAAACAACTCAAAGTATGTCTAGTAAAAAGTTTATATTTTGGTTCATTATAATTTCAAATATATACCATGTGGAAGTTAATGTTTATGACTGGTCTTGAAACCAAATTTAAATGAGTGAAATTGGATTTTTTGCTATTTTGTGAAGAATCAAACCATTAAATTTTTAACATATTGAGAAAACATCTCAAGGTATGTTTGATGAAAAATAAATATTTTGGTTCACTATAACTTTAAAAGTATACCCTGTGGAACATAGTGTTTGTGAATTGTCTTAAAATCAATTTCAAAAGAGTGATCATGGAATTTTCGCTATAAAAAAAAATTCTGACACTTTAAAATGTGCAATTTTTAGAGATATAAGGAGACATACTCAAGTTACTTAGGTAAAAAATTCAAAATCAAATATAAAGAAATGGACACATGGCACATTATACAAGTTTTCTCTTGAGAAGAGGCCAAAAATTGACAAGTTTTGGGAAAGTTACCTTAACTTCTAGTTGGCACACCAATGAGCAAATCTAAAGAATCATCAAGTAGATTTGATGTTATAGGGAACAAATCATTTTTGAAGAAGTTATATGTAGGTTGGTGCCATAAAAACAAATATATTGTGACCCTTTATAAGTTAGTGCATAGCAAGGGGAAGTGGTGTCTCCATTCGATTGGTGTCTATGAAGGTATAGAAGAGTACGTTGGTGCCTATCAGGGTTTGTGCGATTGGGGATTGGTATCTCCAGAAGGTTGGTGTTGGAAATAATACTAAGAGGGGGGGGGTGAATCAGTATTATTAAATTCTTTTCCAATTCACACAAAAATTTGTATACGCCATTTCAGTTAGTGAAAACAGCATGTATACGCAACTCTGGTTAATGAAACTCACGTATAACTTGCAGACTTATAATTTTAATTTATTCTTCAGATGTTGATCATTAATCTGTGTGTCAGAACCATATAAACAGTAACCAGGAATAGAAAAATAGAGCAGATAGTCACACAAAAGAACACAAGATGTAAGGTGGAAACCCAATGTGGGTGAAAACCACCTGCTGCAATTTGTCTCTATCTTCTTTCAATTAGAAACTTCTTTTTACAATGATTCTGTACTGGTGCAGTCTTATACCAGTACACAGGCTGCTACCTATAGAAAGCTACAACCTTCTCTCTTTCTCCAGCTTCACCTGGAAGGGAGCTACAACCCCCTCTAGCTCTTATACTAGCTGAGTTACTAGTACGTAGGTTGCTACCTGCAGAAGGCTACAACCTTCTCTTTTCTTCCAAGGACCATGCTTGATAAATTTTCAGAGTGGATCCATGAATAGTATCAATAAAATATAAAGTATATCTACATCAATCAATCTCCTTTGTACCAACCAATATAGAATCAACCAATCACTTCTCAGAATGTTGTAACTAGAAAACAGTACTAATAACCAGATACCAATTTTGAACCCAGAACACTGCAGCAATAAACAGAAGCAGCTAAAGCATATTTCATGAGATGTACGCTACTTCACCATGCATAAACCTGCGACATACGTGGATGTATTAATGTCAACTAGAGTATACGCTTCCTTCAGTTGTTGAACCTGTGTGTATATGCACCTATCCCACGTTGAACCTGCGTATAGATCTATAAAAGATAATTCACCCTTTTACTTAATCAGACATCAATTATACCCAGATTATCAGATTTATAGATCTAATCATGCGCCAGTTATAATAGATTAAAGGTTACAAAGATACTATTATTCAAGCCTTAAAATCTTAATCCATGAATAGAACTTATCCATCTTTTAGCGCTCAGGTTCCTCCTTGGTTCAGATCCAGCACTGCACCATAAACCAATCACCAGTGTTCCAGCTCTTGCTCCTCTTAAGATATTCAACATTTAGTCGATGCCCTTGCCAAAATATTTCCTTTCCCTTTTATAGCCTTAGGCCTTACTCAAACCATGACCCAAAACCATTATAGAACCAATACAAGGGACCCAATACCTGGGTTCAACACTTTGGATGAAATACCAAGGACCAAAACCATAGGTTCAAATATGTCAGACTAAATACCATGGACCAAACATAACTTTTCCCACATGTACGCGCTTTTCTTTGCATGAAAGTGCGTGCATACACAAACGAACCGCTTGATATTTTCATTCTTTCCTTATATGAGAGAAGCTTAGATGCCCCAATCTTTTGTGCCATAGCCAGTGTTCATCATTCTTGCTTAGATAGCATTGTTGTTGTCCTCCTTTGAGTATGTATAAATTATTTGGAGTTCTTATGCCTTTGATCACTGTTTCTCCTGTATCAAGGTCATGAACAATACATCCTTTTGATCGAAATATTACCTCAGTTCCTTGATCACACATTTGACTGACACTCAATAGATTATGCTTTAAGCCATCAACATACATAACATTTCCAGCTTTGACCTTCTCTTTCAAACAAACAGAACCTTTACCTTTTATGAATGTTGGGGTGTCATTTCCAAACGAGACCTTCTTTTCCTTTTCTAAGGCACTATATGACTAAAGTTTATCTTTATCACCTGTCATATGTTTCGAGCATCCACTATCAATGTACGATTGATTTTCCTGTCCTTCCGCATATAAGGCTATCCCACATCTTTCTGGTTGTGGTTCTTTCTTTCTCCATGTTTTGGGACTCAATGAAGCTTTCTCTCTTCTGAGTTTTTGCCGAAACCTACTCCTGCATTCAGAATCTTCATGACCGAAGTTGTTACAAATAGAACATTCTATTTCATTTTCAAGAGCAGAAAAGCTATTGTAGGTTCTTTCCATGATTCCAGTCATACTCCTTTGTTTTTGAGCTTCTCTAGTCATGATGGTCTTGTAGGCAACACATTGAGCAGCTTTGTGATCAAAGTTATGACAAGAGAAACATTGGCCATTGAACAAATTTCTGCGATTATCAAACCTACCGACCAAATGATTGTAGTTTCTATTGACATCCATTTTGAGGCAAATTGGGAATCATTTATCTGTAGTTGGTTGAAGCTTCTGTTCATCCTTGAAGTAGATTTCCCACGATTTACTTGGTAATCTTTGTTCATTCTTGAAGCAAATTGTCCCTGATTTACCTGGTGATCCCCATTATATTTTTGTTGTCGATTGTCAACCTGTTTATTTTTCCTTGCTACATCAAGATAACTTTTGGAGGTGGATGGCTTCTATACTTGCTTCTGTGCTTGAGACGCTTCTTCAAAATATCTGAGACCTGTCTTGATTAGAGGAGACTGCTGCACTTTGATAATTTCATCTAAAGTTTCAGATCCTTTAGCAAATCTAAGATTAAGGGCTTTTGTTTTCTCAATTTCTTTTCTAAGTCCCACAATTTCACATTCTAACTCTTCATTGTGTTTATCTATTTTAGCAAGTTGGAATGTCAGAGTATCTATGATCATATTCTTTTCTTCTAAACAAATTTTAAGTTTAGAAATTTCTTCATAAAGACCTTCTTCATTTATAGCATCCAAGAAATCATCATCTTCAAAGGCCATCAAAAGTCTATCATCATTACCTTGTTCATCTTCATCACTATTTCAAAATCCATCACTGTATTCTTGAGTATAATAGCTCTTTTTACTTACATTTTGTTTTTTGTTCCATCTAACTGGTTCCTTACCTTTATCTTTATGAGGACACTTGGTGTTACACAAAAATATCGTTACCTTGATTATTTGCAGTTAGTATGTGTCTATTATCACTTGTACTGACCTCCTAAGCAAGTCTCATACCTCGGCTCTTCAAAACAAGCTTTGGAAATGAGAGAAAGACATCAAAAAGTAATGTAACTCTGGTTCCGCACTTTCTCTCACTTTTGCCTGCGGGCCCGCACCCTTTGTTCAGAGTACCTGCATACTTATACGCTCTGTATGTAAAGGGGAGGGTGCGTACCCCTGTGAAAGTCAAAAGGCGCAATTTTTATCTTAAAAAACTCACTTTGGGTTAATTCTAGATGATTCTAGAAGGAAATTTGACGTGGATTGTTCGCTCCAAAGTGGTTCATGCATCCCAAAAGAGAAGGAGCTAATCCCTTGTTAGAAGGAGCTATCCCTTTGAAGGAGGATTCTATCCCTTTGAAGGAGGACCTAGTAACTTCCCTCCATTGCACTATAAATTGAGGCATTGGGTTAGTGGCTAGAGAGGTTAGAAGCTGAACATTTTTTAGGGTAAATGCTGGTGAAATCAAGACTTCCTAGTTGAGCTTAAGAGGAGAGATCACATACCTTTTTGGCTTCATTGGGGAGTGAGTGAAGCTTGTCAAAGTAGAGGAGACTTCTTGTTGGACCCTGGGAGGAGCTTGTACAACGTCAAGGAAAAGGTTGTAAAGTTCTTCTTCTTTGAATTAATACAATCAAACTCATTTTTCTCAACAAGTATCTCATGTTATTTGTTTCATGGACTCCTTGACTTTCACGTTAAATATGTTTTATAATACTGGTTATTCAGGTGCTATTTAATCGTTTGCCTTGTTTGTGTT